>CAHIKZ030000212.1:652500-700000 GCA_903632075.3 Acanthosepion pharaonis | reverse complement strand
AAGTTAAAAAAGTGTAACTTTCAACTCTCTAAGTTTTTTTAACATCTATTTTACTATTAATTAAAAAAAAAAATTAATGAAAAATGCAAATTACCTTACACAAAAATGTTTGTTTTTATTTTTATTTTTCATCTTTATTTTTTATTTATTTAACTAAATTAAAAAATATTTACCATTTGTCAAGAAGCGCCTTTGGATAAGGTTTAGCAAGCTCGTCCGCTTATTGACCATAACTGAGTTATAGTAGTAACTTCTATCTTCACTGAGTGCCCCATACTTGTAGCCTTGTGCCAAACTATGCTAAGTTTAACAACTTAAGCGATAATAAAAAAATAGTTTGACTCTTACTTTTCTTTCTTAACTTTAGTACAGCAATTAATTGATTATTTTAACTACTTTGGATTTATTTAGATTTTATTGATGCTGCCTTACCACCACAATTACTACTGATGTGAATGCAGGCGCCGAGTAGCGTCCTCCTCCCACCATTCTAATCTCTACTCGCACTCCTCCCACCCTTATTTCCACTACTACTATTGCGTTGCTGACCGATTGGATGCACTGCACTTCTCAGGTCGACATCCTATTTCAAATATTTCACACTTTTTTGGGTAAGTAAACAAATATAATGACCACCCGAAACCCACACGCATTTTTCATAACCCCTATATTCAGCAATGAGAAAGGCAATTTGAAAATATTTTTTTTTCTCGATCGGTGAATTATTCTTTTAAAAGTAAAGTGAAAGTGTGACGGCGTGTAGTCATGTTTGTTGTTATGATGTGGATGAAACTGGAATTTATTGGGGCATCTCCTATTTTCTTCCCTCTATCTTTCTATTCTTTGATTGTCAAAACAACAGTAATAAATTGTATCTTTCAAAAAATATTTTTGGGGGGTGGGGACACATTTTTTTTATTTTTTTAAATGAATCCCTTTTTTTTCTACTTTTAAAATTGTCAAAAGCACCCATTGTTGTTTAAGTAGTCATATTCTTTCATACGTTCGTGGTGATCGTTTTCTACAGAAATCTTCTGTCAAAGTTAGAATTTTAGTCCCGCTTGTCGCAATTTAATAATTTTATTCACAATTTGTTTATATAAAAAGTCGATTTCTCTTATTCTAAAATGATACATCATCTTTGAAGTCCATATTTTCTTTAAAGAAGAAAACGAAACTGAAAGTAGCAAGTCAGACAAAATTATCTTCTCCGACATCCATCATCATCATCATCGTTCGCTTTTTTGTTTTGTTTTTTGTTTGACAGAAGTTAATTTTTTGACTTTGGATTTATTGTTTTATTTTAAAGTAAACCTTAGCGATAATTAAAGTATTGTTTTTAAATCCGCTTATAAAATATACTTTCACTTAATTTAAGTAAAAACTTAGTTTTATTTTCAGTTTCATCTAACAGCTGCTACGGCCTTATCACATGAGCTAGCTTGACCTTTTCTAAACATAACATAAACAATAGATTTCATCTTCAAATTCCCATTAAAAAGTCAATTTTCGTGCGTTTTAGAAATCATAGATTCCATTTCATTTTTATTTGGTATTGATTTAGAACGAATTTGATATTTTTGAGAAACTTTTTACGTGGTTTAGTTTGAAGAGAACTGTCAGCGGAAAATGTGGAGAGAGATCGATTCAGCATCACTAAATGTTCCATTCATTTTTTGGATGGCAAATATTTTTTTCTGTTGTAAAAGATGGGAACAATGGAAAAACAATTTTTTTTTTTTTTTTAAAAACTTTACTTTTTTTTTTTTACAGTTGAATTCGAAAGGCCCAATATTTGAAATTTATTTATGAATTTTGAAAATCCCAACTCTCTAGTTGAACAATTATTAACGAGAATTCTTGAGTTGGGAAATTGAACCCTCTTTTTATGACCGACTTGAAATTGTTTTACTGTCAGTGTTCTATATGTATGTGTGTACATGTATCTTATATATATATATATATATATATATATATATTGTGTAAAAATATATTACTTTTTTGTCTGTTAACATTGTAGTCAGTTTGCTATTTCTTTGGTGTTTTTAGACAAATTTTTGGTTCTTGTTACCATTTTCAAATGAAGAATTAATAAGGTCGATGGGGAAAGATCATAAAATGATGAAGAAGAAACATTTCAGGGTGTTAAATGGTTCATTCTAAGTCTTTTAAAGTACTTAAAAAATAAGGAAATTCTACGATAAAAATATTTTTTTTTACATTTTTAATTCTAGAATTAGTTTCTAATTTTTTTGTGCGATCGTAAAGTAAAACACCAGTCAGACAAAAAATACAAATCTTCACCCAATCAAGAAAATAACCAGTATATTCGGCTTCTTTTTAAATTATTGCACTGCTAATACTATCACTACTTCATTCTTTTATTTAACACACACACACACATACATACATACATACATACATATATATATATATATATATATATATATATATATATATATATATATATATATATATAATTTCTAAACAAGTGGAACTAAAACTCTTTTCACAATACTTTTTACTACTTTGGTAGACTACTGCTAGAATCATGATCAGTTTTGTGGGGAAACGGAAGAAAAAGCTTTTGAATAAAAATCACCTCAAAATAACAAATATTTAATGTCTGTGTGCTTCTTTTTCTTCTTCGAAGTTGACCCATAAAAATTAATAAAAAGATGCGTATATCTCTACTATGAGAAATTATTATTCCGAATAAAGTTCGAGAATGCTACTATTTAGTTGTAGTAGTAGTAGTAGTAGTAGTAGTTTACGATCGTTTTTAGGGTTGGACATTAAATGAGGGACCATTCATTGCAACCACTGCAAATGACAATTTCAAACTTAAACTATATAACAAATTTAATACAAGTGAAGCGATGACCGCTTGATAACTTGACAAATGTCATTGTTAAATTCGGGTTTTTGATAGTTTGTAACAATTTTTCTTTTCATAGATCAAAATATGTTTAAAATGACTAACGTGAGACGAACAGACTCCGTTTAAGTAATTAAAAGTATCGATAAAATTAATTAACGAAGTCGATAATAAAAAAATAACCCAGTTATTGGTGAAGATGCATGAAAACATAACTCTACATGCGATTCACATAAAAATAAAATAAACTGTCATCGGTCGAGAGATACAAGTCCAACTTTTACTTTCGTTTTCGCTATTAAAAGCGATTTTATTTTTCAACACTGCCACCAAGAGAGAGAAAAAAATACAATAGTTCGTTACTTTTGTCTTTTATTCAAATAACTATTCCACAGAAAATATGCAATAAAATCATTTACACTACAGTCTTTATTGGTCTATAAACTGATGCAGTCTAAATAAAAGACCAAGCTAAGTCTTAGTGTCAGCAGCGCCATCTCAAACCGCCAATGTTACAAATGAGAAACTTTTCACACGGCTTGTACTATTTATTGCGATCTTTCCAAATTGAAAATTTTGAGAATTTTAGAAATTTAAGCTAAAGGTTCCTTTCTGGAATTTTGTGTAATGCTTACCGATTTTTTAAAAAGTTTTTATTTATTATTTAATTAGGAAAGAAAAATTGACTTTGCCCTCTTATGATGAATACCTTTCTTAACAATTATCTTACTGAATTTGATCCATATTATTCTGCGGCATTTGTAAACAATTTTTAAACTTAATTTAATATTATTAACACTGTAAAATATCTCCTGAATTAGTTAATAATAATCTATTTTTGTTAGTATCAGTTAATACAAGTAATATGTCACTGTGCTGTTTTCTGAAACACTGTGTATGTATGTATGTATGTATGTATGTATGTATGTATGTATGTCTCGGTTTTAGAATATTTTGAACAACTAGATCATTATCACCTAAAAGTTTTTTTGAGCGGATACAAAAATATGACCGTGGTGTATAAAACATAAGTTGTAGTGATGATCACAAAAGTCATTTTTTTGTTGTAGGCGATTCTCGAGGCTACGTTCAATCGATGAGAAATCATAGGCTAGGCAGTTCTACCTTTGCCAAAAATAAAATGAAATTAACAATTACTTTTAAAAGTCCTTTTATTCTATTAAATTAATAAACAAACAAAACCTTGAGTGTTTTTTCCATCTCTTATACACTTTTTAACACCACAACATAATCGTCTTTGAATAAAAGTAAAACGAATATTAAAAAAAGAAAACTTTTTTTTTTTTTAGAAATCGAAAATAGCTCTTCAAATCGATTGATTTGTATCAGGTGTACACAGAATTTTAACACATTTAATTTTATATATTTTTTTTTTTTTTTTAGTTATTTGGATTTTACACTAGAGCAAGAAACAATATAAATACTACAATGTATTTTTATTCAATGTAGTAACTACATTGAATAAAAATACATTTTTTTTTGCTTTTCTCGTGTCCGAAAACGAGGTAAGAAACAAAACAAAAGATTTATTTTTGCATAGCTCAAAGCCAATACATACTATGTGTTGATATTTCTATTGTGGGTGGGAGTTGACTCTTTTCTTTTTCGGTATGTAGACATTTGTCAGAATCATTCTTTACACACATTTTTATTCCAACTTAGAGCTTCAGGTTTGTTTTTATTTTTCTTCCAGTCACCAATAGACCGTTTTAGGAAGAGTACTCAATGTCGAAGATAGAGCGTTTATAGATATAGACAATATGGACATATATCAACACGGCATGGTGACTGCCGGTTTCACATCTTAATGTGATCTTAATACCAAGAATACTTGGCCTGATAATCACATTGCGGTGTGAAACCAACAGTCACCTGAAAAAGACCGGAAGCTGTTGGGAGCCATGATCACCCACGTCCTGAAGGGACAAGTCACATAGAAAAAGGTTACTTTCCTTTTGCATTTTTGTATACTTTACTTGCTTCACCTGAAGAGATAAGCAATGGCACTCGAAACCTCACAACGATATGTGATGAAGTGTACATTGTTTTCAACTACAGATGCTTTCCTTGTCTGCTCGTCAGACAACGTTCGCCATCTTGTCATGCAATTGAGACGTTGTAATGAAAACGCATTGCAAGAAGTATGAGTCATTACAGTTATAGTTGGTTTAAGTGCTCATAAAGGCAATTCAGTTTTCTTTAATCATCTGGTTCAGGTCAGAGGCTACCAGCTAACATAACGTTCCAATGTCAACGATAATCCTATACTCTTATCGCAGAATAGGATTTAACATGAAGTTACTTCCGGTCGCCGAATGCAGGAGCAAGTGACCTCACATCTGCATTCAGTTTTACATGTGGGAAAAATTGTAATACACACGGTTATAAACACAACTGCCCCCGAGGGGATTGGGCAGTTTCTTGTACATCGTACACGAGAACGTAAGGGTCCAGGTATCGAATAAGGGAGTTCGTGAACGGCTTCACACACACACACACACACACACACAATAGTTGACAGTGATTGATGAAGTATTGACGTGAAATAAAATGTAAATAGGAAATATTCAAGTTATCCATTAATTAGCGTGTGCTACCCCGAATTCATTACAATCAGTTTTCGTGCGTTCGACGTATAAGGAAAAAAAAAGTAGAACAATACAGCCGGCCTCAATCCTTGACAGTTTGGTAGAAAAGTGTAGTCAACAACCCCCTGTGGAATGAAGTACAAATACTGAACAGGGAGAAACACGGGAGAGACTGACGTCTGAAAGAATAGCGCATATGCTAGTCTATGAGGGACTTTTTTAGTAGGCCTAGCATAAAAATAAATACGATGTGGGAGCCGTTAATAAAGAAAGAAGTTACAACACGGATTCAGCAGCAGCTGCATTAAAAAGAGAATACTCGGTGTTTGCAGTCAAATGTGACAAGTAGCAGCATCAGCAACCAGGTTAGGTTTAAGGCTCCAAGTTCTTCACTCAGGGACAATTCTATGTACTTGAACTCAGTGGAAATTGGGGCATAGTGCAATAACTGAACAGTACTACTAATTAACAACTAGTCGGAACGAGGATAATCTGCCCCCGTAGATTAAATAAAGGGTTCAGTTCGAAATAACATAAAGGTTACCAGAATCGACAAGCACAACGGCCTAAACGTTGCGATATCAACAACAAAGATGAGGACAACAGTCAGCATGTAAATACTGTAGTTTAAAAATAAGAATAACTTCTCATCTTAGAAATTCAAACAGAAGTTTGGTAGAAGTCTCAGGAAATGGCTGAAAAGTTTATTTTTTTTTTTATTCAAAACATCTTGCATAAATAAAGGAAAAGAAACATTATATACTCGAATTATTTACGTCATGAAATAAAAGCCTAAAAGAAAGGAAAAAATATTCCCGAACCTGTCTATAAGCCTGAAGTATAAATTTAGACAAATGAACTTGTCAGACTAAAACTGGTTCTAACTTGAAACCAAAGTACAAAAATCGATAAGAATATTTCACAATAAAAAGATCATTTTTAAAGTTAAATTTCTTAACAAGTTTGTGAAAATGGTGGAAAAAAACAAGTAAACGAAAAAAAAGGGGTTGTAAATGAGCAAGTATTGCCGAGAGCAAGAAAAAAGAAGGAAGATGTGAAACGTCACGGTATAAGAGTCCAAGTAAAAATTCATCAGTTGATGTCTGTGTCTCTGAGTGATAAATTCGAAAATTCGTTTTAAAAGTGAATAAACAAAATGTTACTCTTCAGTCTTCAACTCTTAATGTCGTATTTGGTCGAAAATTCATGATGTCTTCGAATGTCGTTATGAATTGATTTCCGTTCGAGAAAACTCCGTATGCGGGGGGAAAGTGGAATTCGTATAAAGATTTTTTTTGTGGCAAGTATCGTGTAGTTTAACTGCAGAGTCATTGAGGCGAGATATAAAAATGATTTTTACGCTACGTGCATTAGTTCAGGGTTACAGCAGAGAGTTGATGATGAAAAGATACAAGGCCCCAAAATGTACAGTTTTTTTTTGTTTTTTTTTGTCTATACATGTCTTCAACTTCATTTTTAAAATTTACCTAACACAAGGTATTTTTATGAAATTTACAAATGACAATCACCCAATATGCTTTGGTGTACTATGGGGGGAAAAAAAAGACCCATTCTCTCATCTGCAATAATCCAAAAACTTTTGAGCTTTCTGTTTTTGATTTTGGACAGAGGTCTTACCGGAACTTTAAACTTTCTTTACCATAGTCCGAGCATGTTCTTACTTTCGTAGCAAATTAGACAGGCGAATGGGGATGGGAAAGGGAACGTCGTACACCAGAGAAATTGCGGGTGGCAAAATTCTAGAAACAGAAAAAATGTTTGAACGTTATTTTCCACAAATTTATTTCGAGAAATCTTCTAAATTTCAAATGTAAGGAAATTGATAAATAAATTAAATGGAACAAACAGTTATTTGAAACATTTTTTTTTTAAATTTCGTTTGAAGTTGGGTTCATGAGCTTGTCGTCCACTTTCAAATTAATTTCTACAATAGCCACCTACCATTTGCAAGGCAATCCGAAAGTCTTGTCACCACTACTAAAAAGTAATGAGAACAATAGAAGAACAAGTAATACAGTAATACAAAGCACATGTACTCGATTCAGTTTATTCACTTTCATTGTCACATATCGAGAAGGTCTGTATGAACGCCATCATTTTCACGGTACAAAATGATGCGGCGCCATGTCCAGTGTGATATTTTACAAAGCTGTTCTTTGCTGATTGTTGCAAAGGCTCTCTGAACGGCGTCCTTCAACTGATGAGTATTCTGGTATAGTTTATGTGAAACTCTTTCCTTGATATTACCCCCACAGAACAGTGAAATAAAAAAATTATATTAGGTAGGGGTGACAAGACTTTCGGACTACCCTGGACTTGGAAAGAGAAAGATTGGAAGCACATTTGGTTGAAGCTCCAATTTATAACAGTCAACAATTTTGACATTTAAAAAAAAAAAAACATGGTTGAGAAAACAAAAAGCTAAGCCTTAAGAAGCTAATTACTACTAATAATAGTTTATGCGTAAATGAACTTTATCAAAGTACTTGAGGGACAGCTTTTATTCTTGGCCCTGCGCAAAATGAACACTGTCGAACGCTGATAGTTTTAAATGTATTTTAAAAAAACATTACTTTTTCATTCGATGGTGTGTATATGTATATATATATATATATATATATATATATATATATATATGTGTGTGTGTGTGTGTATGTGGGGGGGGGATGATATATCATTTATTTTTTTTATATCAAGGACAGTTTTGGATGAGTGACGTGTGAAAATGTTCGTGTGACGCGTTTCGTCCCTTAGGACTTCATCAGCCTGGGTTTATTTTACTTGTATGATAGGATGAGAAGGAACAAAGCAAATAGGAAATGTTTATAACAGGTTTCATCCGAATTAAATCTGGAAGAGAAAAAGAAAATTCTGGTATTCATTTTTGTGTTGTATTTTCTTTTTTTTTTTTTCTCCATATTTGTTTCTTTGATGAAGCTTTAATAAAAGCGAAACCTGTTGGATTTATAAGCGTTTCCTGTTTGTCCTTTATCGTATAATTCTGTCAGATTCCGATCTATATTTGATCCCAAGTCATACGTGTATGCTTTTGTATGTGCGTGTGTCGTTGCACTTGGGGACTGTTGTCCAATTTCATTGTCCATTGCACAGTGACAAGAAGAAGAATGAATAAATAAATAAAATCTGTAATTCTTAATCTTAAACGACTAAATTTAATTTTTATCTTGAGACTCTAAGAAAGAGTCGTTGAAGCTCTTACCAAGTGTTGTATCGTATGCAAACGAGATAGACAAGTATAAATAGAGAACAACTGGTGAACATAAGGGCATTTGTTAAACGTAATGCGGAGAACTGTGCTACGACTGCACACAGAGCGATATACCAAACATAACATCAACTTTAACCCTAAACATGAATTTATCAAAACAGGAAAATTTGATTTTTAATTGTAAAGTTGTCTTGTGCATCTACGGCCTTCAATATGACTGTATGTTAAATTCTCAAAGTTCTTTTTCCTCACTGTTCTAGAAATTTCATCTGTCTCTTTCTGTGTTTAAGTGTTCTTTTTGTTTCCACTTTTTAAAAACTTCCTTCGTGCTCTGCTGTCTGGTTTTCTGAACATCTTTCTGTAAAACCACATCTGTATTGATTCAAGTTGTCTCTTCATATGGGAAGAAATTTTTCAGTATTCACTACCCTGTAAATGGTAATATTAGTTCTTTCCCTACAATGAAACATTTGGCATTCATTGACCGAGCAGCCAGTACTACTTTCGATTGAAATTTATAAAATCTTTGTCTTAAAACAATTTTTTTTTAATAGGAAAACAAGTTTCTCAAGTGCAGTAGCTGTTATCGCTCTTTCCAGTATTGATGGGAGTTTCCTTTTTCACCTTCTACTTGTAGTGGTGTGTTAACATCTCGATTATATCATTTTCTCTTCTAACTCCAAAATCATTTTACTTGTTTCTGATGGTGGTAGTCTTCAGTTGCTGTGGTTTCTGTTAGCACCAGTGAATCTGTAGCGCCAGTCCACAATGTTCAAAGAAGAATGACCTTCGCCAAAATCCAAGAAGCTTCTTAGTCGCTCAAAGCCTTTTCACACCATTGATCTTAGGAAGCGGTTGTATACAATTGACAGTTTAAATATTTCTGAACAGGTTTTGCGCCATGCATGACATCCATATGAAAATTTTGATAGGATTGTTACATTCCAGTTTAGCACCCACTTTTTTTTTCTAGCGAAATTTTCTTGTTTCTTACTTTTTGAAGGACATCTCTGTTGTGTTATTCTAAAAACAAAAACGCCTTCTGTTTCTAGAATGCACTTTAAGATTTTGACCATATACAGATTTTAAATAAAGTTTTATTCCGTACTCGTGTTTAATTGTTTTTTTTTTTTTTATTATTTAAAAAAATAAAGAATATATCGCGCTTGTAAGGGAAGTTTGTTCGCTAACAATGAACATGCGTTTCTTAATGATTGATTCGCTGATTATTTAAAGAGGTTCCTTTCGTATCAACGCTTAAAAAGCTTTAACTCTGAATTATTTCTTCACTAACTTTCTCCCACAAATTTATCTGTTGTCTTGTTTAGTTGTGCTTTTCTTTCTCTCTTTTTTTTTTTTTTTTAAACATTCCGTTTTTGTTGGTCGCTGTTCCTGTGCGTGAATTGCACTGTACTTTTCTCTTACTTCCCTCCAGTCCAGTCTCAACCTGGCTATTATTTTTTGACGTCGTTTTTCACTCTTGCAAATGCAACATAATTTACTATTGGTTTTGGACAGTCGTCTCCCCAAGTTCTTAGAAAATAAAGCATCAGTTTATTTTCCAATAAAACTTTTATTGATAGAAAACCAGGAGAAAATTTAATGATTGAAAAACTGCCGTGTTTTGGAAAAAAAAGTGTGCGACGTAATCCAGTATTAATTTGTTAACCAAAGAACTTTACTTTATTTAAGACTCAAGAAAAGATTTCGTTGAGGTAATTTATTATTAATATTTAAATGAGATTGTTTAAGAATATGATGTAACTTTTTAAAAATTTGCCAAGTTTCATGTTGGGTGGGGGGAAGCAATTGAAATATCAGTCAACTTTTGTGATCCTTAGTTCCTCGATTTTTTTTTTTCTTCTTCTTTTTTACACTTTTGTGGGGAAACTAGTTAAAAACTAAAATAGTTTGTGTTTTTGTAGTAATAAAATTGAAAAGTTAACTAAGTTTTTTTTTTTTTTTTCTCGGTGGTATGTTCTTGCTAAACTAAAAAAAAAAAAATTTTTTTTTTAACTTTATTTCAATAAAACTTTTTTTCTTTTAAGTTGTCAAAGTTTTAAAAAACTTTTTTCAAGTTAAACACATGTAAAGCAAACTGCAAAAGTGAGCTTTTCTATCCGAAATTTAAAAGTCGGAAAATGAGGAAAAAAAAAAAAAACTTTTAAAAAGTTCTTAAAAATATTTTGATTCGTCGTTTAATTCGGACATTGCGTCTTTTTTTTTTTTTTTTTTAATCAAACTTTAATTTCATTTAAAAAAAATAAAATTAATAAAATTATCAAAATTTGTAATATATATATATATTTTTTTTTACCGTTATTTTAATCATGACAAAACAATGTCTTTTTCCTTGTGTACAAGTTTGTCTTTTTAATTTTTATTTTTACGGCAACTTGCCACATCATGACTAGTAATAATACTACTACACGCCAAGAAGCAACTACTACTACTACTACTACACTACAGTATAACTTAATAAAACTTTTGAAGCTACAGTTCCTACATTTTAGTGAGTATTTGAAGCTATTTTTATTATTAATTTTACTTTTCTCAAAAACGAGAAAAATCCCTCCAAATATGTCGAATCGCTTATATAATTCTTGATGAACTAACTTTTACATTACAATGAAGTTTCATTTTTGTGTTACCTTTTCAAAAAACTTTTTTTGGTCATTGTTGTTGACTGAGACGCACTTAGTGGTTATTAGTTGTCTTTTTTTTATTTGGTTGCTATTTATTTACTATTAATTATCAATGGCTTCTACCCCCACCGGAGTTGTAGTAAACTTCTTGTTGTGTAGTAAAATGAAATCATAAAATTGACTAAATAATCGGCAATAATAAAAAAAATTTTATAAACTAATAGACAATTTTAAAAAAATATGTTCAGTTCAGTCTTCACTGTTACACTCAGTTTATTTCAGAAGTTCTAAGGTATTTTTTCTAAATTATTAAAACAAAAAACACAGATGACTGATAGAATTATCCGAGCAAAATGTTTTTCACGCTGTCTCAAATACTGTTTACGATAAAGTGACCACGTGATGAAACAATTCCCCCAAAACATGACTAAGTCCACTTAATTGGATTGCAGTTGTTAGTTGTTCGGGTCATTGTTGTTAACTGGTTTCTCTGTACTTTTTAAAACTTTAAATTTAAGTTTCTCATTAAAAAAATTAAAAGGACTTACTTATTAAGAAAGAGTAAAGACTAATTGTTTATTTATTTTAGCTTAATTAAATTTATGTATTCACAAAAAAAAATAAACTGTTGAATCTGAAGTGATTTGCGAACAAACTTTTTTTGCACTGTATAGTTCGGAAGACCTACAATAATACACACAAACAAAGAAATAAAAAGAAATGTCTTTCTCTAAACCGTTAAAGAGACCACCTGGTGCTTTGATGTCAATCGACATTGTAAAAATAACTCGTACATTTCATATTTCTGTCTTTTTTTTTTTTTTGCAAGTTTGCCGAGGACTCACTTTTTTTTTTTTTTTTTGCACACAGATCGGAATATAAAATATATTTTGAATGAATGACAACTTACCGGACATAACTTGATTCTTCAGGTGAATGAAAAAGGCTATTTAAATTATTTTTTATGAAGTTC
This sequence comes from Acanthosepion pharaonis, assembly GCA_903632075.3. Lineage (NCBI taxonomy): Eukaryota > Metazoa > Mollusca > Cephalopoda > Sepiida > Sepiidae > Acanthosepion > Acanthosepion pharaonis. Next base: position 687,645 of record CAHIKZ030000212.1, on the reverse strand, counting down.
CCCTGATTAAGTTATATAACCACCAACTTTATTATATTGCACTTAACAAACCTTTAGAAACATTGCGGCTTAGAAACATTTTTATTTTATTTTTATACACTTAATTAATTTTTTAGAAATGTTACTGTTTATTCTAGTTTACAAATTAACTAACAAAAAAAAAAAAAACTGAATAAACACGAGCTACTATTGAGTTTTAGAATTTTTTATTTTATGATTTCATTTTTATTTTTTATTTTTTGAAAAACTCAGCTCTTTTTTATTTACTATGTGTATGTGAAAAATTGAACTTAAATTGAGAATTTTAATAACAAAAATAAAGTAAGATAAAAATAAGTTAGCAACAATGAATGATTTGTTCAATTCCTTAATAATTGCAATTCATACCAGTTATTAAAACTGCAAACCAAAGGCAAAAGCAGATTCGAGTTTTTACTTTTCACTTTTAAACTTTTTCAAACGGCGTCTGCAACAGGTATACTTGAAAGAAAAAGTTTTTTTTTTATTGTTTAAGAAGAATCTTTGCTGCCTCAAACCATAAGTTTTAAACTAAAAATGTAATACTGTACATGTTTTTATTACAATATAAAGTTAGTAAACTAACGTTTGGAAGAGTTTTAAAAAAGAAAAGAAAAAACTAGTCTCATTCGTTGTTTCACGAATTTTTTCAACCCCCTCCCCAAGCACTAGACTGGCCATTTTGAGGTAAGGATATATTTTTTTTCTCTTTGGATTTATTTTCAGCGTGATTAAGCAAATATTTATCGACCTAAGGGAATTGAACATCTGATGTTTTCTTATGCAATCTTCTGTCATTATCATTTAACTTTAAGCGATGCTAAAAAATATTTTTAGTCTTACTATATTCTTCACTAAATCTTTGTTTTTTTACTAGTATTACTATTATTATTATTCATTTCAAGAAATTTGGAAATTTAAGCTAACCAACTTTCCCGTGGCTATATTCTGTAATGATAGAACCCAAAATAAATACTTATTGTTGTCAGTGACTTTACCGACACCTGTCACATAGTCACATAGTTATATGGTATAAAAATTGTTTAGTTTACAAACATTATTGCTGAATCAGACATTTAATTCCAGGTAAAAGCAATGCATCTCCCAGAAGATTTTGTCCAAAGTTATCATTCTTATAACAATTCAATTCCAAGTAGGGATTTTTTTTTCACTTTGAAGTTAGTTACATGTCTATAAGTTAAGAAGAATAATGATAAAATGGACTCAGTCTTACCTGAACGTTATCAAAGTATGTGTAAGAAGAATTAAAGGGTTCTGCAACTGAGTAGTGTCCATAACTAGTGATTTTTCTCCAATATTTTCAAATCTTTTTAGGACATTTTACTGACATTTTTGTGCCGTTTTTAATAACACTTGAGTTGACTGACTTGTCATGATTTTTGGAGAATCTGAAAATTTGAAAAAAAACTTCAGAAAAATGAACTGTTTTTATTTCCAAATTGTGTTATAATTTCCATACTTGTAACTTGCAAAAGTTAGATGGTTGTGAATTTAATTTAAAAAAAATGTGTGAACTGAGATTAAATCAAGTTTGAATAATGAATATGAAATTGATTTTTTTTTTCTTTTTTCTTTCTTTTTCTTTTTTCTTTTTTTTCTTTTTTTTTTTTTTTTTTTTTTTTTTCTTTTTCCGGTTGATTGCACATGGTCTTTGATGCATTCATACAGTTTTAGTTATTAATCATTCAAAGTTTACTCTCTAAACTATTACAATTATTGAAGTCAGTTTCAGACCTTTTTCTTTCAGGTGAACTAATGAAACTAAAATATTTATCATGAAAACTTGTAATTTTTTATCTTTATTTAGTGTTAAACCAGGCATTTATTACAAAGATACATTGACTTCACTGATACAATGTAAGCCTAAATAATAGTATTTGCTAGAAATATAAAATTTTTACCTATGTACTAAAATTATTTAGGCCTTGATTTAAATGTTTTTTAGCTGACATTTTCTGTTTTTCTCTCTTTTACATTGCTCCAGACATTTTCACTTGAATGAAAATTGTAGACATTAAGTTTCTCAGATAAAAAAAAATAAACCAAGTATTTTTTTTTTTTTTTGTACTGTACATTAATATTACTAATTTAAAACCAACTGTTGTTTTTAAATTTATTTATTCAATTCCATTTGTGAACAGCTGTTACCTCTTGCTGTTAACAAGATGAGTCAATATAGTACCCTTGTTACCTACTTACCTATTGGGGTGCAAGTTAAGTCCTTTATTTCCGCTTTCTTTCTCTTTTCCTTTTCCATGTAATGTTCATGAATTTCCTCAGATTTTGATATCATTCTATTGTATGAAACTTATAATTGCCAATTTCTGCCTGAATTTCTGGAATAAGGTGTTATCATTATTTACATTTACCCTCTAAATATTGTCATCATCTTTTGTTATTATCACATTTCAACTGTTGTAACCTTCAGTGAACTATTTATTTATTGTACAAGGATAGATTGTTGTCATTCCACTGTCCATATTTAGGGACAACCTGTTCCTATTTAGTATGACTCACTTATTGCTTTTACTTATTTTCACTGAGTTTAAATTCATGAGACAACACTTTAATCCACTAGACTCATGGATTGAAATGTTGGTTTGTAAATTTGGGGACATAGTAATTGTGAGTTCAATCCCTGGGCTGGGTAATACAGACTTAGACACTGTGGAAACAGGATGATCAACAAATGAATAAGAACAAGATGAGATATCCCTAAGCATAAAAATAAAACCGAGAACAATCTACTCCTGTAGAGTAAAATAAAACTTTCATAAAATGTTCAGTTTGAAATTCCCTAAAAATTCCCCAGATCAACAAACAAACACTTGATGAGGGCACAATGGCCAAAACGGTATGATGATGATGATGATAAAGACGAGAACTTAGATTGCAAGTTGTCTGAAGGTATCAAGTTAACCAATTTAATTTCTGCCTGAATTTTAAGAATGAGGAGTTAGCATTTACATTCACTATAGAGCCAACTTTCAGAAATGGGGGATATGTCACCAGTGTTGATCCCAACTGTCAATGCGGGCAATCACAAACCATGGAACATTTAGTTTACCTCCAATCTTGAAAATCCATGTGCACACAATGACCTTGAGAGCTTAACACCCCAGGCAAGCTCTGTTTGCAATACTGGATAAGTGTGGTGTAGTGTCTCGATAAGAGCAACGTTCAGATTAATGTCCTTCGTGAGTAGTACTAAAAAGAGCAAGACAAGATCTCTCGAGACATGGACAGCAGAACTAGAGCAATCGGCTCCCCTAGATTAAAAAAAAAAGAGGGGAGTTTACTTCAAAGTCCCCTGAAGTTTACCTGAATCAACAAGCACTTGAAGACCAGAGTGTACAACAGCCAAATCATTATCATCATAATAACACAGATGAGGATATTAATCCCAATGTAAATAATGAAACAAATTACTTCTTACCATGATTGTGCATCTAATGACCGAGACCATCTTTAGTAATTTAGTAATAGATCTAAATAGATATAGAATAGTTGATTGATTTTTTTTTTTTTTATAGTTTATCAATCCTTTGTGGGTTATTTAAAGCCAAAACATATTTTGGATTGTAAGAATAGTTTTTTTTTTTTCTATGTCTGTATTGCATTGACAATTTTTGAGAACAATGATTCCCCCCCCCCAGATACAAATCTTACTATTTAACCCATAGCTGTTGGGGGTGGAAATGGATTCATACCTTTTCAAGAGGTATTTGTAGATGAAAGAATGTAACAAGTCCTACTGGAATTTGAACTTGGCTCTCTGATTTTTCATTCTTAGCTGCTATCCATTATACCACCTGCACATCTAGATATAGAATATCAAATAGAGTTGCTCAGTTTGACAATTTATGTTTCGGTATCCGTTTCCAGTTTTGTTTTCCTTGATACCACTGTTTTTGATTCGGTTTTTAATTTAATATTTTTGCTTTCTAAGGAAGCCATTCATTTTCTTGTGTAATAATAGCATTTCCAGTCAATATCTGATTTTGTTTGAGATTGATAAATTTGCAACTTAGTTCGTTTAACTCACAATATCTCATGTATTTATGGTCCAATCTTAAAAATATTCATGGCTGGAAAGAAAATAATCTTTCTAAATATGTAATTTGTATGTGCTTTTATTCTTTGAATTATGTTTTAACAGCAAGTTAAAACGGTATTGCTTTGACCAGCTGAAAATGTGAAATAATTTTTTTTTTTTTTTTTTTCAAGACTGAATTTTACACGTTACTTTATTTTGCAAAATTAAAGTGACCATTCTTTATCAATATTCTTGAAATTGTACACTCAATTAGAAGACAACTTAAACTACAACCATGAAGATGTTCATTTCTTCTCTGACCTGAGGAAGTAAATTCCTTCAAAAATTGTAAAGTAAGCAAAAAAAAAAAAACCAGTAATTCTTTGCTGCTATGCCAGTCAACTATTATTGGGGTTTTGCAAATAAATTTCTTCTAAACAAGTAAAATCGATGAATACAACTAAAATTAAATATAAAAAATAATTAAAAACTTTTAATTTCATTTTTAGAATGTGTAGATTTCCAAATCTGCGAGTATCACCTGTTCTTTTTTAGATACACATTTTAAAACTGAAATTAAAAATTATTTTAATCATTTTAATATAATCTTACTTAAGTGTATTATTCACCAGATAAAACTATAAAGATATTTGTAAAAATAAAATGAATTAATTTTCCTTGTTTAGAAGAATTTTATAGGCAGAACAGTAAGAAACACCCACTGAACACTAGTGGTTAAAAAAGAATAATTTTTTACTTTGGGTTTTAAAAAAAAATGACTTGCAGTTTTGAAAATATACACATTTTAAAACTGAGAATAAAACTTACTTTATTTTTTTCATATGTAATTTTATGTGTATTATTCACTAGATAGAAACAATTTTGTTTGTAGAAAATGGAAACTCGTATATATCTGAGAATATATATACATCTTTAAAATGAAATTAAGAACTATTTTAATTATTCTTAATATCTAATTTAGGTACATACCCTAGATAAGAAACAAATTTATTTATAAAAAGAATTTTCATTAATTTTTATCGTTTACAACAACTTTATTTCGTGATTGGCGTAATAATGGCTTACTAGAAAATCCGACTTCATAAAATTTAACATTAAGACGAAGCTGGCAACTATTTTTTTTTTTTTTTTTTTTTACTCTCTATTTTGTTGTTGAATTAATTTTACCGTAAAATTTTTTTTTTTTTTTTTTTTTTAAACTGAAACAAATAGATATCACTTTGAGACATCATGTATTTCCTTTTTTTCTTCATTTTTCACAAAACTAGTCAGTTATGTTTTTAACATTTTTGTTCAATCGTTTTCTCTTACAATGATATAAATATTGATTTAAATTTAATTTTATTAACATCTGAAAGTCTTTTTCAATAGTGTTTCTTTGGATATGTAGTGATAAAAACGAATCCGAAATCATGCGGTTTCACGGTGTGAAGATGAAACCGAAAAAATTCGGTTTTTCAATGAAACCGCACATCTCTAATATAAGTATGCAATTCCAAATAGAGGAATAATTTTGAAGTTAAATTTAAGTAAATGATTGAACCCTTTTTTCTTATTGCTTTTTGTAATATGTTGTCTCTTTCATTCTTCAGCTCTTCTTAGGTAGATTCTTTCTGGGTGGGGGGAGGACTTCATCTTTAAACAAGAAACAAATGAAGTGTTTTTTTTTTTTTTGTTTTCCTTCATTGCTACATTAAAAAAGTATAAAAATAAGGGGTTCAGTTGTCTGAATAATATTTATCAGTCTTCTGAAAGTTACTATATATACTCGTGTATGATATGACTTTTTGAAGCTAATTTTCAGGGAGTCACATCATACATGAGATATAAAATTATCATATGCACTGCTGGACCTGGCTATGTTGTTGACCAAACTATTCATTTACTGTAGTCAAATTAGTTTAAAAAATTAGGTCTTCAAAAGTTGCATGATATGAAAGTATATACAGTATATATATATATATATATAATATATATATATATATATATATATATATATATATATATATATATATATATATATATATATATTTATTTTGAATAAGTATAATCTGGTTTTAGTATAATTGTTGTCTTATAAGAGGTGTGGGTAGTGTAATGGTAAGCAGCTTGGAAAGATAAATCAGCAAACCAAATTTGAATTTCAGCCAGATTTGATGCATTCACTTTTGCACAAATATCCTTGGGAAAGGTATGAATCCATCTCTTCTCTTCCCAGCTATGAGTTAAATAGCAACTAGTTTAGGAAAATAACACTTTTTATCAATTTTCCCCTTTCTTCTATGTAACATGTCTCTTCAGAAGTGATCTAATGAGCTTTTTTCCTTAGTGCCTTAACTATATAAATTTAAGCGTGCTACTTTACTGTTGAACTAGCTAGATGCAACCGTAACTTTTTTTCTAAGAGTTGCTTTTCTTATCTGTGGAACTCCCTTTCGATTTCTTGCTTCCTTGCCACCTACAATCTTCAGAAATTGAAATGCAATATCAATTGCTATCTTCTGTCTTCCTGAACCCTGTTCCTTTATTGTCCTTTCCTCACTTCTCCTCACTAACATCTTCTAGTTCTCTTTCATTCCCTGTAATTCCTTATGTCCTAGAGGCATTATTGCCTTACTTGGAGTGAAATGATTAAAAAAAGATAAAATAAAAATAATTATAAATTACAGTTTTTCTATTAACATGGTAAGGGTTTCAGTTATATCTATGTGTGCACACATGTACACAATAGTATGTGATGTGCTATAGAACGGTTCTGTTTCTCTCGTTCACTCACAGAGAAAGCACAGCGTTAATCCAAATAGGTAAGTTAACTGCCTCTCTAGTGTGTAACGGACAAAGGCAAAAAGACGAGCAAATAAGTCCATCTGCATTGCTTATATAGCTGTGTAATTAGAACATTCTAGAGAGTTCTACAAATTTCTATTCAATTCTATAGAACAGATTTGCATGTGTGCAATTTGCATTGGACAGATCAAGATGCTAGCAATCTCCACAACACCTCCCCACCAAAACTGATGCTACGTTAAAAGCATCAACAACAAAGTCTCTCTCTGGGCTTGGGTGTTCTCTTAGATCGTCTAGGGTTATTTAGTTCATACTCTGGTATAGGCATTTTGATCTGGGGTAGTAGTAGTAGTCTGGTTTGTCCCTGAGCTTGTAGCACTTCTTTCAAGACCTCCATTGGATGATTAGTTGGAAGTTCAGAAACATTGTCCATCTCATTGCTGGGGCCGTAGTCCTCTGCAAAAGCATAGCACGGATGTAGCTGTTCCCAATGTTGTCTCCATACTGGGCCATGAGGAAAAGCCTTGACATTGAAGCAATGAGTACCCAATGACTTTATGATGACTGCTGGTATACATCAAGGATGTTTGTCTTAGTGATGTCCAAAGTACAGTGCATACACTGGATCAGCAGCCATGTACGGTCTTGGCGACACCTCCCGAGTTTGGAGTCATCTCAGTCTTTGATGACACCTTGAATGTCTTGGCCTGAGCTATGTGTGCTGGTGAGGGAAGCAGAGAATTAATCCTAGTCTGTATCTGCTGGGACATCAAGAGTTTCTTTGAAGAGAATCCATGTGATGTTTGGCATTCTCCAGTACTGTATCGATAACTCTTGATGAGCTCCCTTTGAGGGTAGAGAAGATGTTTTTCACTAATTGCTTGAGTCTTCACCAAACATTCTGCTGCTCTGTTAGCAGCTGGATCGTATGATGCCCCCATCAAGTGCAGAATCGCACGTTCTTTGCACCAGCTCTGAAATTCTCCATAAAAAAAAGTTGATGCATTATCCATAACCAGCATGTGAGGGGATCCAAAGTGAATGAAATCCTCCCCCTCCAGCAGATCTGGAGTGGCTCTAGTGGATGTGGATGACATTGGGTGAATAAATGGATACCATGAGAAAGCGTCAGTGATCACCAACCAGTTTGTACCCATGAAGTTGATGGTATGATTCAAGTGTAAGCGGCTCCATAGCTTTTCTGGCAATATTCATGGGTGAACTGCAGGCTTGAATGATTTATTTTGATGTTAGCCATACAAGTCACATCATCAACTAGTCATCTTGATAGCTGTATCAATACCAGGCCAATAGACAGCAGTTCGTACCATGCTAAAATGTCAGATATACAGTAGATCTAAGATATTGGGGCTGACCTGTAACATGAAGATTGACCTTGTTGATGACTATTGAGTAGTCACCTTAGATCCACAATTTTGGCTTTAGGATGCCTGGGACTATAGACTTTGCAAATCGGTACCACAGGCATTCCATATTTGCTGAATTGGACTTGCTTCCAGCCTCCTTTGGAAATGCCTTCTTTGTAACCTTTGACTAGTTCATCCCGAAGAGCGAATGGAACTGGTTGTGTTTTGTGAAAAATTGGCTTCACATCAGACTTGAACTTCACTTCTACTTTGATATCCTTCTTTGAAAAGATCTGGTATCTGGTAACTTATCACAGGGATTGTGGCAATGTCATTGTGGGGAAGCATAAGGCTTGTTAAAGGTACTGGGATGTGATGTTTTGGAACCCTCACTCATGTTTTGACTTTCTATGCATCTCAGTCTAAGAGCATTGTCCACAGAGATTCCAAGTGTTTGGATAGTGTTTCATCCCAGCAAGTTCAGGTCAGGGATCTTTGTGACAATGTAGGGAATTGAGCTTTGTTTACCAGTCCTTGGATCCTTGGTTTGTTCCATGAAGGTTCCCAGCATAGGCAGGTTGTGTTTGTTGGCAGACTCCTAACGATATCTGGCATTATTCAGTTTCAGTTTTCCTAGTTGTTTCACATAGAAAGCACAATGATAATCCAAATAGTTAAGTTAACTCTCTCTAACAGCATATAACAGACAAAGGCAAAAAGACAACCAAATCACTCCACTGGTATTGCTTATATAGCTCTGTGATTAGAGCATTCTAGAGAGTTTTACGTCTTTCCATTCAATTCTATTGGACAGATTTGCATTAGACACATCTTGATGCTAGTGATCTCCACAGCAAGAACTGAAGGTTTTCAATGGTTTCCTGAAAAAAAAAAAAATCTGATGTTCTTCAAGAAACACAGGAAATGCTGGTTAATTGCAAACCAGAGAAACAAATTGAGGAATCTGTTCAGATTCCCCAAACATTTGGTGGCTCCATCTGTAGTGAATATAAAAGACAATTTTGAAAACTTCTTTGACATATTTCCCTGATGAGTCAGCACTGTCAGAATAATAATTTTATTTCCCAAGAACAAACTCTACATTAGTAAAATAAAATCTGATTGAAATTGTGTAAGTGAAAGTTTTTTTTTGTTTTTTTGTTTTTTTTAAAAAAACTTTATATTGTTATAGAAATTAGATTTTTTTAAAAAAAAAAAAACAAACTTTTAGCACTCTGGAGGTGACTATTTTTGCCAAACAAAATGTTAGTCTTGCCAATGGTTTCTTGGTTGTGATTGTCTCCCTGCAAAAAAAAATTAATACAATATTCATTCACAAAAAAATGAATTCTTACTGTAACGGGAAAGAGCTAGAAAAGAAAGATTTCTTCTTTCACTTGTATTTCCCCTCTTGTGGGTATTATTATATTTGGGATATAATGACACCATATTTCATGGAATGGCTGAAAGGAAAAAGAATAACAAATATGATTTGTTCTTGGAGACTTTTATATCACTAAGACATACACAAAACTATATATACATAAATACAAGTGTCCCACATAAAGAAAAAATATATATCTATACGACAAATCAAAGTGTAAGGAGAAACAAAAAAGAAGGGTCTTACATATAATATAGAGATACTCCTGTGTCTGGAGAAGCCATGTTTAGGACTCCAGATTCAAATGGGCTGGATTCATTTATGTCCCAGTTGAATCTTGGGTTTTCCCAAATTGAGGATTGTGAGCTGGAGTTTCATTCTATATCTGAGAAAAATATATTCACAAAGGGAAATGGCACGATGTGCTTGAAAGCTGCAGATTTAAAACAAACTGAATTTGACTGCTGCTTTTGTCATCATATGGTGTGACATCACTAAGTGGCTTTCATGTGACCCATGGGACTTATCTCCACCAAAGGGAGATAAGTGCCTTCTGTATCCTTACAAAAGTATGGCTTGGGCCATAAATCAATAAAACAATCCATCAATCAATTGGTACACCATGTACAATAAAACCTCGAATTAATGGTCCTGAAACTAATAGATTCTGGATTTAACTTTAAAACTTTTCAAACTTTTATTTAAAGCTATATAGTAACTTAAAAATACACATATACTGTATTTACATTTATTCACAATAATTTTGTACTGTACTGTGTGTTTTTTTTTTGTTTTTTTTTTAATTTTTAAAAAAGTTGCTTCAAAGTAACAGACAAATGGCTTTAACAGATGATACCACCTAATTAGTTCATTAAATTGAGGTTCTACTGTATTTCTAATTCTATCCATCTATGTATGTATGAAGAAATATATTACTACTTCTACATAATTATGTAGATAATTTCTGCCTGAATTTGTGGGATGTGGAGTTATCGTTATTTACATGAGGACTAATGACCTCATGTTTGTTGTTGTTATCACAATGTTTTGATCATTATGCTTTTCATCAGGTGCCTGTTGATTCAAGTTATTTTGAACTGAACTCTTTATTTAAAAATCTCCAGGGAGAGATTACTCTTCTTCTGCTGGTTATATCTTAACTAGTACTGCTTGGTTATTGCTTACCAAGTACACAGTGCCAAATTTAGGAATTGAACTCACAATTATTATGACACCAAATTCATCTGTTGATGAGCATTGCTGCTGCTTATGCTTGACTGCACTCTTTTCTACTGTGGCTGCAGCAATGCAGTAAAAAATAGAAGCTTTGGTGATTTTAAAAAAAAAGCAATTGTTTGTGAATTTCAAGACATAGTAATTGTGAGTTCAGTCCCTGGTCTGGGTAATGTGTACTTGGACGTAGTGGAAATGGGGTGAGCAATAACTGAGCTGTACTAATTAAGAATAATACGAGATATCCCTAAACATGTTCAGTGGAATGAGAACAATCTACACCCAGGATTGGGTTTCTGCTCCCTTATAAAATCATTTCATTCTCTTTCACTCTCTTTAGCCCCTTGTGTCTTAGTGGTGTTAATGCCTTGCATGGGGTGAATTAACAAAAAATTTTTTTTTTAAATACTGTGAAAATTTAGGATGTGAATTAAGCTGTGTAAGGCCATTGACTTATTGGTCTACTCTTGTATTTATGCAAATTTGTGTTCACACACACACACACACACACACATACATAGATAAGTCTTTATGTACATGCACATATTTTGTAACTATTAATAATCCTTAAAAGCATTAAAAATGATGATCCTATTTTTATCTGCTGCTGTTGTATTAATTCCTGACCAATGACAATCCTTTCCTTCCTTTAATTTTAATGTACAATAAATGCATTTAGTGTCAAAAGTTGCTAAAACAAATTTTGGGCCCAAAACAGGAAAATTTGGTTTTTAATTGTAAAATTGTGGTTTTTTTTCTCTTGCCACCAGAAATATTTTTGTTTTGAAATAGTGAAGTAATGGTAAGTGGGTCACACAATAAAAAAAAAAAAAAAAAAAAAAAGTCAAGGCTTTTCCTTTGTATGGTTTAAAATGCAAGTCAGTGTTAAATATAGCTGCAATTAATGTTTAATTTTTCTCTTTTTTTCTGTCAGCAGAATTTTGCTTCAAGTAAATCAATGTAATCATTACATTGAATGTCTTGAGAAATAATTGATCAACTTACATAAATGATAGCCTTTTTTTTTATTTTAAAATGGACATTTTTTTTCTTTGGCACATTTTCATGTTTTTGACCTGATTGATTAGTCTTACATTTCTCATCATTTTTCTTTACTGATGCACTGACGATTTTGAAAGCAGGAAGAGTAAGTATTAGGCAAAATAAATATTGCTTCAAGAAAGGCTTTAAAGTTTAAAGGCAAAATCAAAGATAAAATTATTCAAAAGGGAAATAATTTTTGTCTTAATTTTTGAGATTAGGAATTCTCAATATTGTACACTGATTTACTTGGTCTACTTGTCTCAGATGTTTGTTTTTTTTTTTTGTTTACCAAGTTTCAACCAATACAAAGCCGAGGAGCCACTCAAGGTAGACCGTTACTGAATGAGGTGTGTGTTATGAGTAGGAAGATAACAAGGATATGGTGGATAGATAATGATTGTTCCTAGACCTGAAGAGGTTAGGGTTGTACCATTTGGGGGGAAACATCCAAACAATTGCCATGAAACTATAGAAAAAGCAGAGAGAGGCAACCTTACAGTGGTTGGAAAGTAACTGAAACTGAGCTGCCAGATTGGGACCAATTATATTGCTGATTCTTTAGATTTTATCAAATAGCTCAAAGTAAATAGCAGGGACATTGAATCATATGTGACAGCAATATTCTAAGCATGAATGGTAGTCTTAGAGATATATAAGATAGATTCTGGAGAGTTATTATCTTTTGAAGATTAAATTTTACAACAAAAACACATTATATGTCATGTTTTGGGTTGAACTGGCCTTGAAACCACAATTCCATCTTGGATATGTCCTGGTACAACCCGCTCACTAAACTCATTGCTTATGGCACAAACTTAACTTTTTGAGGTGGGGAAATAAAAAAAAGAGAATGCAAGAATGTATTTTAAGTGCTGTACATTACCCTATGTTTTTATACTCTGTTAACGTGTTATTTATTAAATCGGTATTGTTTTTGGTTTTATGTGACCAAGAAAATTTTGTTCAACTAATATGAATGAATCCCATTCTGCTCACTTAAATGGATGCTAATATACTATTAACATATTTACTTGGAACATAAATATGCTAAGTGCTTATCTCCAAAAAACCTGATGTGCTAGAACAATTCTAAGTATGTATTGGGAATTGGTGTACTCAATCTAGTCAAGTATGGCAACATGTCTGGGTAACAGACAATTTTTTTTGTTGCTGTTACCCAGTGTAATTAAGATAAGAGAGTTTTCCTAATCGTATGCATAACGCAAGATCCTGGAGTGCAAGAACAATTTTGAGTAGAGATTCCATATCAGCAGACTTGATTTCATCGAAACACACTTTTTTTTTCTTTTTTTTTTTTAATCCATAGCATAATCTTTGTTGCCCAGTGTAATTTATGTTTTTTGTTTAATTTCTCATCAACCTGATCACACTCTCTTCAGTAATTTGAATCCAGCTAATAAGGAAACTTTCATCTCGTTCTATTGATGATAAATTCAATATTTTTCATCTGTTGAAACTCTTTCTCAGCTATAATTGAAGTTTTAGTTTTTAATAGTTTATCCTTGGTGTATAAAAAAAAATTAGCAGCATATATGGAATTATTCTAAATTCATACTATTATTTTTTCACATTGTCTTTAAAGTTTTACAGTATATCAAATTGTATACAAGTATAATAATTAATGTATATTTTTTATTTGTGTATACAATTTTTAAACACGAAGACAGACGTACTGTCAAAATATTGATGAATATTGTCAAACAGCATATCTTTTCTTAAGTGCCGTTCTTCTCTGAGTGTTGAAAAATATTGGAAGAGTTATGTCAATTATTATTATTGTTGTTAATAATAATTCATCGAACTTAACTAATTTTTCGCTTATTTGAATAATTCAGTACAGTTTTAAGAAAATTATTTTGACTTATTATGTAAAAAAAAAAAAAATTTTTTTTGGCTCTACTCAACCAATTTGTGGTAATGTGAAATGTCAGATGACAACAATTGTGACTATGAATGCTGTAGAAAATAAGACTTTAACTAACATTGCTGGACCAAGAAATTATCAATTATTTAAAAAAATTATTTAATGTCTGCTTCTTAAAAATAGTTATTTTTTAGAAGCCAAGATAACATTTATTATACATTTTCTTTAAAGCATAAACACACTTATGGCTGAATATTTTTAAGGCTGGTATAAATTCTTTCTATACAAATATGAAGAATTAAAACAAACATTTTATTGATGAAGCATTGCTTATTTATGACAATTTTAAAAATTTGAATTAAAAATCAATAACGGATGAAATATTTATTTAAAATATGGTTGAAAAAATTGTTATGCAAATTAAATGTTACCACTTATGTTGTAAATGCAATTTGTTAGTAATCTCAACCTGGTGTACTTGCTGGATAAATTATAGCTGTGTAGTAAGTTTAAGGAGAAAAAAAGCAACCTTTTTTGAGTTGGTAACTACTTTTATGTCTCTCAAATTATGCCTTCGTCTTTGGACGGAGCACAAGAAAAAATATAAATGAGATGCCTGGTCCTGGAGATTCCAACCCTGTGACAGTACCTCCCACATTGCACTGAAATGAATATCAACTCCAACATGACATTGGTTACAGGGACTGGGCAGGTTTTGGCCTTAATTCAGGTGCATATGCTTGGACTCCTTACATTAAACCAGCTTTGTGTCTCATGGTGATGAATATAAATAGTGAGTTTGATCCTGAGGGGTTAGTATTTACAGCCTTGTGCCACATCTAACTTATGCTTAGTAAATCTATACACACACACACACACACACACACACACACACACACACACACACACACACATATATATATATATATATATATATATATATATATATATATAAGCTAATAATGATAAAATAAGGGACAATAACAATGCAAACTGTTTTACTGTTGATTTCCAGTTAGGATCGTTATATTCACTTATGCAAAAATACCCTTGGGAAAGAGATGAATCCATCTCTTCTCCTTCCAACTATAGGTTATATAGAAAGACAGACTGCATTCTATATCCTTGGTTGACAACCAGTGTACTGCAGAAAGAAACGGCAATCTCGTGCATGATCACCCAAGTGTGTATGGCACTTAACTAATTGATGCAAGGTGGGAGAACACACACAAGATTTAGTCTTACACAAATTTATAAAAGATTATTATTACTGTATACTCTTCTTTAGCAAATTGGAACTGTTTGACATTAAAGACACTGCCACTTTCCATCGCTAGTACAAGGGAGATAATCTTATATAACCAAAAGTAACAGACATTTATAAATTAACTCTGACTAGAAGGTACTAAAAAAAATGATCAGCTTGGCCTATTTCCTAAAATGTACCCTCATCCATGTTTTCTTTTTCCTTTTCTTGATGATGTGCTGAATAGACAGACTCACACTTTGCCATTTTACTAAGAAAGAATCAGTAAGTTTGGTATTAAACAACAAAAGTGCCAATCATTGATACATTTAAAATGTCTTCACTTTTACATACACAATTTCACTCATGCACACAGCCACTTGCACTGTAAAATATGTATGAAGACTTACACATGCTTAAATATAAACAGGTTTGTGCATTAAGTGTTGTATTGGTTGAGAATGCAATGTAAATAAACAATAAATCAAATTATATGAATAAAGCATGTTCACGTTTTTTTATTGTGCAATTGGAGACAATAGCAACTGCATGTCCATAGTTTGGGTACTAGGAAGATGGAGGGTGGGATTGGGTACTTGGGGGCAGAAGAATGACTAGCATACAGCTGGAATAGGATTTTTTCAAAGTTTTATTTTAGACAGTGGGGTAACTTGAAAAAAAAATTATTTTGTCTCCTTGAAATAATGGAAATATTAAAAATAAGGATGTAGAAATAAAAAAATTTAGAGTTGAATGATAATATATATGCAAAACATGCAAGCAATTATTTTCTGACTATATAATTGTTTCTTTTCATGTACGATTCATTCATATACTTAGTATAAAAGGGAGCCTACGTCTGGGTACTTTTTTTTTTTTTTTTTGTGCGTGTTCATGTTTGGTAAGAATATTTTGTACAACAATAGTTTTGGTTCCTCTATGAAAACTTGTTTTTTTTTTTTTTTTTTTTTTTTTTTAAATTGTTGGATTTGTTTCCAACTGAAGATCTCGTGTGTTTACATTTGGGAGTTCTTCAATACATGCCTTTCTCTATCAGAATATTTTGGTAACCTCTTTCTAGATTTGAAACTAATATTTGCCACATTTGTAATATGATTATCTTGTCCTCTGTCACTAAACAATAATCTATAAACACTTGAATTTCCAACTGGTTCGAGCCTCTTTGATTCATCTCGGTCTTTACCTAATGTTTTCAACAATTCGTGTTGACTGACGCCCAATTTTGATAAGTTTTTCTCTTGTATAACCATAAATTTGCACTAGAACTGGTGTGTGTAACGAGAGGTATATAATAAATACGTAAACATTTTAGGCTCAGTGTTGCCAAGATGGCAATACATTATCCTTGAATCAGAATAATGCTTTTCTTATTTCACAGGGTCCATAGTCTAATCATTGAAGAAATTGCTTGATTTTGGCACATCGTATAAAAGACAGTGGTGCTATGGGAGAGCACAGTTTAAGAAAAAGATGAATAGACAAAGAAACCCACGTTGTAGAATAATAGTGTAACATATCTATATAAAATATGTTATGTTTATTTCTTTCTTGACTTTGTATGTTTGACAGTGTCCATGTCAGTATCAGGGATTATCAAGTTGCATTAGTAAATTATCTGATTTTTATGCCATTAAACCCAAAGTCTCTGATTTTTCTTTAAAAACAAAGTGACTATTTTTCAATACCTGGGCAAAGCTGTGTATCTCAGGTTAGCTGTGAACCTTTTTTTAATCACATTGAAGCAGAAACTTTGATTATGGGTCGTGGTTATACTGTTGATTAATTTGCTATTTTCACAGATTCAGTGCACATCTCAATGTATATTTTTTAAACCAGCTAATTAATTCTTTAATATTTTGATCACGATTTTATAAGAATGTCTCATGAAAACTAATTATTTTATAAATATGTGTGTGAGAGAGAGAAGCACGTTCCATCAGTAATTACTTGGGGTAGGCAGCTTGTGACCTTTGTGTAGTAAATCTGCAAACAAATAAAATATTTTGTACATTTTATGCATAATAATCAGACCAACCTTCATAATTTTGTTGGATTAGGTACCACAGAAGGAAAATGGAGCTGCTGATCTATTTTATTTGGCATTGCCTACCTTGCCAGCATATCCCTGATTTGATTTTATATATATATATATATATATAAGAGACACACATGCAGGAGACACTCTAGGCCAAAAGTTTAGGGCCACCCTTTGTATTTAATAATTATCAAGTTTCATACATTATTTGGTTTAATTAACTCCTACTAAACTAGGATGTTGAAACTATTTAGCTCGTATTAAGTACATGGTGTCCAGTGTTTTTAGAGAGGGTTTTACCTAAAATGAATAATATGATTAAATAATTTCAATACTAAAAAAAATGCCAGGCCTAAAATTACCATTAGCCAATAAGTTAGATTAAGCAAAAAGAGCTAAAATTTTAAACTTTATCCAGTAATGGTTTAATTTTGTTTTTATTTATATTATTGAATATATGATAAAAGCTCTTATTATGTTTGTATAAGACAAATACAAACATAAACTCATCCCCATTTAAAAAAAAGATGACAAATAATCAAAACCTTAATAATAATAATAATAATAAGCCAACACTCAATAATATTAACTACAAACATGGCCATAATGTGATTCTTATGACAAATGGTATCAAGATGGCTAAACATCTTATCTGAAAACCTGGAAAAAAAAAAGAAACTCAGTTTTGTAGTTTTTTAGATATTAAACATTTTGTGGGATGGTTAATTATGCTGTAACACCAGGTATATATAAACACACACACACACATCTTATATCTTATGGCTAGCCACTCGTATTCAAGGATACCCGTCTACTAGGGAGACTAGCTAATCCCTATTGTAGATGCTTGCTCTGGTGCATTTTTTGTTTGTTCAACACCTGCAGAGCCCACCTGTGCTTTATACTGCAACTATGCTGAGCAGATCTTAGTTACAGTTTCTGGGAGAGAGAAGCATGTTATCTAGCATGATCAACCATCTGAACAAGGCTAACATATTCAAACCTCAGTCATGATGACTTGTGACTTTGTGCTAACACAGCCATTGATGTCTGCTCAATTTCACTCAGAAGGCTTGGGTCAACTCATGGTAGGGTTTTCAGGTACTTTCCAAAGGTGTCACTCACTGGGATCACCTCCTCCAGACGGATAACCTTAAGAAATCATGGGGATAGGTTGTGCTAGGTTTACTTTTGTTCAATAACCTACAATGCTACAAAATAAATATTAACCTGAAAACTTGAGTCATGTTCTTTAATAGCCTTGTCAGACCTAGACTTACATCTGGATGTCATGCATGGCATTCAACTCCTTCAGAAATGTCCTGTCATCTATGTATGACCATTTTCTCAGATCAATGACTAAAAATGGCTTCAAGGGAATAAATCCTTTCAATCTTAAGGAAGGCAGTCCTTCATCAAACCTTATAAACTGGTGCTACAAAATCATGAATGAAGAGCCTTGCCAGATAACAAAAGACCAAATCGCTTGAAGACTTCCAACAGCAGCAACAACAAAAATGGTTGGCACATGTAACTAGAAGGGAAAATAATGATAAATGATATAATCAAGATGTTGACTTTTCACACTACTTTAAACAAAAGTGTTTAATCAATACCAGAGTGATAGCAGTGGACTTGAGTAACCTATTTTCCTGAAAAATTGTGCTGGAATAAAGAATTTATAAATGCCTACCGACAATAACATTAACTGTTTGGTCAATGAATTTCGAATGTTTCCTGTATGGAAATGTCTAATTTAACTATTAAGCATTAACTACATTTCAAAATTATAATATAAAAATATGCAATAATAATGGTTGGCTGCTCATTTATGCGAGGATGGCTAACTCTTTCCTGCTGTAGATGCCTGTTCATTGAACCAACGTGTGGTTTACACTGCAACTTTCTGGGGAAAAAACCTAATATATATATATATATATGTATATGCATGAGCAGTAGTTGAACAAAGCCATTATACTCATATCCTCTGTCATGATGACTTGTGACTTTGTGCAAGGTTAAGTAGGTTAGCAATAACAAACAAAAAATGTAGTTAATATTTCTGTGTTAATTCCCTCATTCTAAGAACTCATAAATGGAAGTGACTTAGACTTAAATGACAAAGATTGAAGAGATTCTGAAATATAAAATAAGGGATGAGATGAAGAAACATAATAATATTATTCTCATTAAATGTGCTAAGAGCATTTGAGTTACCATTTTTTATAACTTTAACAAATAGAATTTTCATCATTAAGTGACTCATAGAGAAATTTTGGCAAATATTGACATTTGTACCCACAAAAAATGGTGTGTTAAAAGGATGTTTTTTTCCCTCTTGATACCATTATTATTTTAACTACCTTCACTCCTCAGCAATGTTTATTGTTTGAAAAAAAAAAAAGGGATGATCAGAATTGTAATAAAGCCTAAACATATGAAAGCAAATTTATGCATTTTCTTTGTTCTTGAGAATTAACAAAAATAATAAACCTTATTTATTTGATTGTTTATTGGAATGTTTGGCAAAACATCAGCTAATCAATCCAAAGGATTTCTTTATAGTTGGTTCATATTTTAATAATTTAGTAAATGTTTATAAATTTATGAATAAAAATGTATATTTATTTTGTTATAAATTGGTAAATGATACTGCATTACATTTGTTTTTAGAATGTTGTAAATATAAAATTATCCTTGTAAATAAATAATTTTTATTACTTTAAACACTATTTTCAGTGGATAATCATATTTGAGTAGATGCTCCATTTATATATTCAACAGTATATTTGTTTTTTTGCATCTACCAGTCTAAATATTTGATAAATCTTATTAAAGAAAAATATATGCTCTTCATTCCCTCTGCCCAGAGGGACGCAGGTTTGAATCCTGCTGGAGAGCTCATATTTTTCTTTAATAAGATTTGTTGACATCCTCTGTTTGTTTTCTTCCAGTGGGTGCAACTTTTCATGTGGAATTCAGTGATACATAGCTGCTTTGTCAACCCTCATTGTGCCAGACTGCCACTCAGCTACTATCTGTAATAATAATAATACATTGACACAGTTGTAGGTTGACCGCAGTTGAAATTATAGTCATTGTGAACACTATGATCTTGTTGATAGCAACATGGTATGTACTACTCCAGGGCTACATATGGTTTTGAATTCAGAGTTTTCCTTGTCCTAGATTGGTTACCACTCATTGCTGAAGAATCCAGTCTGCCTATTTAAACCATAGCTGAGAGGAGAAGAGATAGATTCATACCTTTCCCAAGGGTATTTGTATAAAAGTGAGTGTAATGAACTTGACTGGAATTTGAACTTGGCTTGTTGATTTTGCATTCTGAACTGCTGTTACACAATCCACACATTTATTTGCACCACCTGCACATCTGTAACCAAGCAAAAAAAAAAATCAGCAAATGGGTTATTGACAGGAAGGCTCAACTTCTGTCATATCACCAATATTTGCCTCTGATAGGCCAACAACCATCTTGAACTACACTCATCACATTTACAAACATAGATGTGAAGAAATGGGCACTGATCATTTAATTATTCCATACCACATCCCAAACAAATCTACTAATAGAAGACAATGATCCTGCTTTCTCTCCCAAGGCCAATGTACTAATGGTGGTGGTAGTGGGGGCTCTGCTGATGACATATGTATTCATGGTTGAAATAAGAAGAATGATCTTTTTTGAACAGAAAATCAACATCCTCTACCAAGTGTTTCAAGAAATAGGACTCAAGATAAACCTTTCCAAAAACAGAAACTATGATCTGGAATTGGAATGAAAGTGTTGACACACCCAAAATCATTTGTAAAAATTCAGTATATGGAATTAGTAAATACTAAACACTCAAAATACCTTGGTCTCTAGATCTGTTATCACAAATTTAGTATAGAAGAAAAGGAAATTGAACATAGAATTGGTTGTGCCAGAGGTAGTTTTGTCCAACATCGCAAATTGCTACAAAACCAAAACCTAAAAACTTGAGCCATATTCTTAAATAATTTTGTCAGTTCAAGACTTTCATATGGATGCCATGCATGGTTCAGACCCCTTCAGAAATACTTAAACTGTCTGCTGTATCAACTGCTTTCTCAGATCAATGGTTGGAAATGGCTATGAGTAAGTGAAGCCTGAGTGTCTTGGCAAAGACCATCCTTCTTTGAACTTTGTGGACTTACAGAATCACAAACAAAGAACTGTAGCAAATAACAGAAACTACATCACTTGAGGACTTTCAACAGCAGCAACAACTAAAATGGATAGCACATGTAACTTGAGAAAATAATGATATAATCAAGATGTTTAATTCCACAATACTTGAAGCAAAAGGTTAGGAAGGAAACCCCCATTAATACTGGAAAGAGCAATAACAGCTACTGAACTTGAGAAACCTATTTTCCTGAAAAATCGTTTTAAGAGAAAGATTTTATAAATTTCAACCAAAAGCAGTACTGACTGCTCAGTTAATGAAAGTCAAATGTTTCCTCGTAGGGAAACGGCTGATATTATCATTATCATATATGTGCAGATGAAAAATAAAAATACGAGTATCTAACTGACTGGGCATTCAAGAGTTTAATAATAATGTTTAAAATAACAAGAGAGAATGTTGAATTATAAATAAAACCCTTAAAGGTTAATTGTCTATGTTCCGGATATGAAAATAAAATTAGCAAATATGGGCTTTTATAGATCCAAACATGTGCATTTCTTTAGGTTTGGATTTTGATTGTGAAAATCTTCAGCTGAGCAGTCCAAAAGTGGTTTCTCTTACAAGGAGGACACTGGTTCAAATCCTGTCGCAAGGCACATTTTCTTTATTCTCAAATGCACAGGCCGGTACACCGAGATTTATACAAAAAACGTGGGCGATGTCTACACGTGTATATCCACTGACTAAACCTTTAAAAAGTAATAGGAAATCATATCGGATTATAAATAAAATAAAATATTAACTTCTTAAACACTCGTCAGAAGGACGTGGAAGATTTACTAACAAAAAAAAAAAAAAATAATAATAATTATAATAATTGAATGTGTAGTTTGTTGAAATTGAATTATGGAAGCGTTCCATTCGTATAACTCAGCAGAGCGTGTCGGGCGTCTCTTGTTTCGAGATTAAAAATTTTGTGTAAAAAAAAAAAAAATGCGTATATCTGTAGGGAAAATGTATTTTTATGTGTCTGTATAGGTGCGTGCTTTGTTTTTTGTTTTAAGTGTGTGTGTTTTCATCTCGACGGCATTTGAGTGTACGTGTGTCCGTTTCACGTCCGCGTTCTTCCTCTTTTTACCGTGAGTGTGTCTCCGTCTCCTAAACGACCCGTTAGTTTTTTTGGTTTTTTTTTTTTTTTCTCCAAAATTTACAACCGCTGTATGTTTGGGGGACTCACTGCGGGGACAGATGTTCTTTCGGTATTGTCCTTCTTCTTAAAACCATCCTTTTTTGCCTTTTGTGCTTCTAAAATCAACAACCCAGCTGGGGTTTTATGCCAGGGCAAGGGGTAGCCACTGGCGAGTGAGTGCGCGCTGTTTTTTGTTTTTTTTATAGTGGAATTGGAGGAGGTTGTCACATTATAGCAAAGTTTTCTATCCCTAAAAAATAAAAATCCAATACTCCTACTACTACTAATCCGTTTCTCGACCTTTTTCTGGCTTTCTCGAAATAAGTTGACTTTTCGCGTTTTAATTGGTAAACCAACACAACGGATTTATTCCCCTTGCCTATTTTACTTTGGGAAGAAATCTAGCAAAAAAAAAAAAAAGCAGAAAAAAGAAAAAGCAGTGGGGGGGGGTCTATAAATTAATATTTAAAAATTTTAAATGACACTTTTAAAAATTGTCATTTTTCCAGGAAGCTATTTTATTTACTAAATTTTGCGGTTGTGTGGACAAACTTTCCCGTTTAAAATCATACCTCTTTTTCTTTTGGTTCGATTTCAATTTCAATTGCTGACTAGATTTTTTAAAAATATTGAAGCGTATTACTATTATTTTTTTTCTCTGAAGGTAATTTTTGGAACAGTATTAAAAGAAAACAATAAAAAAAAAAAACAATGTATGTTAAATAAAAATTTCTTTGTTTTTTTTTGTTTTTTTTTGTTTGTTTTTGTTTTTTTGGTTTGTGTGACGTTCTTTTAAGAATCATGTGATTTACCTTCAACTCAACAGAATTCCGTTTTTATTTAGCTTAAAAATAAAATTAAAAATGAACTAACCTCCTTCTTCTTAATCTTACTTAAACAAATGAACATTTCATAAGCGAGGTATTTAAAAAAAATGTAATACAAAAAAACCCCAAATATGATTTTAAAATAATTTTTTATGCTTAAACCATAAGCAATTAAAAAAAATCTTCCATATTTAAAAAATAATTTTATTTAGAAGGAAATTATTTTTTTAATGTTGTTTTTCTGGTGACCGAAAAAAATTAACATAGACAAAAAAAAAAAAAAAAAATTCATTAAAAATAGTATTTTTTAAATTAATTCAATTTTTTAGGTACCACCAAAAAATTGGATGCATTTTTTTTTTTTTTCTGTTTTATTTTCACAATATTTGCCAAAAATCAGTGAATTATCCGATTCAAACGAAATTGTCATGACTTCAGGACTTAGTCAAATTTGAAATGAACGAATACTGAAATAGGTTTATTAAAAGAAAAACTTTGGGGAAATATTTTTGGGGAGTATGTTCCACACGCTCTTTCTTTTGGTTGGAGGGGTCGTCGTCCCCATTTTTGTACACTTAAGAAAAGAAATCTCTGAAGATTACGTAAAAAAAGATTTTTTAAATTTTACGCAATCGAGTGTGAACATACGGAAAATTCGGTTCGCATCTTACCAAAAAACAATTTAATAAAAATGCAAATAAATTTTTTTATTTTTTTGAGAATTCGTGCTCTTAAAACACGTTATTTTCTTTTGGTTTCGACAGAAAAAAAAAATCTAAAAACTTACTTAAATATTTTATTTTTAAAAAATTGTAATTTTTCAGTACAATTTTGAAATTAATCCTGTTGCTGTTCGTCACAAGTTTATTTTATTAAATGAAAATTAAGTTTGAAGAGTTAAAATATCTAAAGTAAAGTTTAATCATTTCCGAGTTGAACCCCCCTTTTTTTTTTAATAATTTTTTTTTTAATAATGTTCTTTTTTTTTTTAATTTTCATTTTTTTTTAATAATGTTTTTTTTTTAAATAATTTTTTTTTTTAAATAATTTTCTTTTTTTTTAAATAATTTTCTTTTTTTCTTTTTTTAAATAATTTTCTTTTTTTAAATAATTTTCTTTTTTAAATAATTTTCTTTTTTTAAATAATTTTCTTTTTTTAAATAATTTTCTTTTTTTAAATAATTTTCTTTAAATAATTTTCTTTAAATAATTTT
Source organism: Acanthosepion pharaonis (assembly GCA_903632075.3). NCBI lineage: Eukaryota > Metazoa > Mollusca > Cephalopoda > Sepiida > Sepiidae > Acanthosepion > Acanthosepion pharaonis. The sequence goes on along the minus strand of CAHIKZ030000212.1, from coordinate 663,142 downwards.
TCTTTTTTTTTTTTTTTTTTTCTTCTTTTTTTTAAATAATTTTCTTTTTTTTTTCTTTTTTTTAAATAATTTTTTTTTTTTTTTTTTTTTTTTTTTTAAATAATTTTCTTTTTTTAGCAACTAGATTATTTTTGGTATAGATTCACAAAAAGGAATAATTCTGATAGCTCGCGTTGACTAACTACTATTATGATAATAATCTCTAATTTCATATCTCCCATTTAGTCAGTATAAAAATTATTCATTATAACTAAAATTTAATAAAAGTGTAGAATAAAAAATGAAATTCTTAAACTATTGGTTATAAAAGGTTAAAGAAAATTTAGTTTTAGACATAACAAGTTCTTGATCGTCTTCCATACATCTTCAGGTTTTATTTTTACTTTTCCCTGCGCTTTTTCGGATAGGGTAGAATGACTGTATTTCTACTCTGTCCTTTGACCCTCCAGAGTAAATAAATAAAAAAAAAAGTTATTTTAAAATTTGGTTTTAAAAGGTAAGCATTACTTTTTAAAAATCCGGTTAATTGACCCTTAAATTTACTTGGAAATTCATCATCTCTACAACAAATATTGGATTTATAAGAGAATTTTAAATTTGACGGCTCGACGTGTCAATGAAAAATTAATGCATTTTAAAATAACTCAAAAAAGTTTATTTGTACACGGAAATTAAATTTTCTTTTCATACGGATTAATTAACTTTACCATTATCTTTCAAAACCGAAATTTAAGTTCAAAGAAGTCATTTAAAATGTGTTTTTCGGGGAATTTTTGGAATTCCATGGCAGTACCTAAAAAATTTTAAAGTTAGATTTTAGTAGTTAAATGTCATTTTTAAAAAGTAGAATGTTCCCCACAAAAATCTTTTTGTAGTAAATAATTAATATTTTAATTTATTTATGTCATATTCAGTTTACTTTATTGTAACTAATATTTTAATAAACTAGAATATATAGAACTTAATATTAAACTAAAATTCCATCAACAACATTTAGTTACTAAATGTTGTTGATGGAATTTTTATTTATAGTAATTAATATTTTAAGTTCATTTCAACTGAAAATGTTTTGAACATAATGACAACAATTTATTTTTGTGATAAAATCACATTTTAACTTTTACTTTATTAAAATATTATTTAAATGTTATAAATTGTCTTTTTGTTTCATTAAAAATTACTCCTATTAAATAAAAATGTTATATAGACTATTTTTCTCTCTCTTTTTTCCTACCCAAATAAAATATACTTCATGGCTTCCAACTGTCTTTCCCAGAGTGTGAAATATGGAGCACAATTTGACTGATGAAAAGTTCTCCTGTGGAGATGTTAGTGCTAATACTGTATGTCTATCATCTTAATGTGTGTGAATTTCTGAGGTGAAGTGTTAGCATTAATATTAACTTTTTTAGCTGGATTCAAATCTTGTTAGAAACATTTATTTTCTATCTCTGCTGGTTACTTAGACATCATGCAATGAGTATAAAAATGACTTGAGAATTGCAAGAAAATGAAACAAAATAAAGATTAGTATTAAAACCTACTGGAATGCAGCATCAATTTGGAAAAGATGACAGTTGCTGGGCTGTGATGCCCAGAAAATGTTTCAAGTTATAAAAATGTTGGATTAAAAATAAATCCATTAATTCTTTATATACACTGGGCTGATGCAAGGCTCTTGTGCCCCCCCCCCCCACCAACCTATGAAATGGGGTGGGGTCCACTCTACTAAATCTCAATTTTCATACGGTCGTATTCATATAAAACACAAATTTTATTGTAACCTGATTATGTACAATAATGGATCATATGCAATATAGGTGAACAATTCGACTAGAAAAATTGAAAATAATACAATGTGTAGTGGACCCCCTGGAGGGAGCACGATATAACATGGCCTGAGTGTAAGGGATAGATGTCACAAGAGACCCAGTAACATTTTAAAAAATAAAAGACATGAAATCTGACAGGTGAAACAAAAGTGAACAACAGAACAAAGGTATTTAAAAAAAAATGTATTTACATTACATACAAAAGTATGCATTTGGATTAAAGGAACATGAACAAACAATGAATCAAATAATAGAGGCAGAATTAAGTAAATGTAGGGCTACTGACCCGATAGAAGAATATAAATAATATAATTGTGACTAAATGTTAAAAGTAGAGTCCAGGTAAGTTAAGTTGGTATGTAAGTCCACAGTTTGAAAGTTCAGTTCACATGTCCGACGAAAGTGTTGAAAAGTTGCTGGTCAAGTCCAATGGTGAACCTTCCATAGTATTGTAACCAAAGTGTACAAAGTAGGTTGTTTGAGTCTGGACAATATGCATGCAGTAATTTCCTTAACCAGGTGAGTTAGGTTGACAGGAAAGCTGTTCAGGGCTGTTGTAAGCAGGTTCAGATAAGGGTCTATGGTGGCTGGAATGCTGGAAGATAAGGGGCTGTAGTAGCCGGAAGTAATAAAAGCTATGAATGTTGGAAGTAAGAATGGATAGGAAAGCCTAATTAGCGTCCAGTTGGCAGAACAAAAATAAATGGGCACATAACCCGTCCAAGCACCCTAGTCACAATGGCCAGGGGCTGCATTTCTCCTCCTCATCCTCTCTATTTAACAACCTCCCCACAAGGTAAGATGTGGCACAAGGCCAGTTTTTAATGTGAGGCGTTCTGAGCCTGTAAGCTTGGGAAAAAAATTGCCTGTTGACCCCGTATATATGGGGTCAAGTTTGTCTACCACCCCAAACAAGACTCTGCCCTATGGCATAGCCTCATCCGGGTTCCTCTCTGCCGAGAGTTTGACAAGAGAAGAGGAGGAAGTGAAAGCCTCCTCTTCGTCCTCCTGCAGTTACCTCTTTTCTGAAAAGTTAAAGGTTGGTGGGACATAAGGTTGCTGACATATTTTCTGCAATTGTCAGTGATGACCAGTCTATGTTTCGGTTTATCATGGCATGAAAAAAATAACTCCCCCACCTCCATCCTTTGAGCTTGCTTTTCTATTTAGTGCACATCTGACATTTAATTGGTTAATCAAGACATACCCACAAGTCTATTTTTAATTCTGACCTCCCCCTTTAACTTTTGGAGAAAGAGGTAACACTTTGTTTTTAAATTTTCTTAAAAATTATTTAATCACCAGTTACTTACCATCGCCTGAAAAAGTAAAATCAAAGTATTGAAACATGAAAGCTTTCATGTAGTGATTTCAAAATGTTTTATTATAATTTCTTCTAATAAAAATATAATAATAATAATAATATATTGCTCTACTTTGTATTGAGCACTTTTTTTTAAAAGTAAATGCTATGAACAGTAGAATTTTACTCCATCTGTTCTTTCTCTCCTTTGCAGATATACAGACACACACACATACAAGTTGAATGAAAAAAAGCATTGGTCATCAGTGTGTTAAATGTTTTCATTTATAATATCTTCATACATACCAATTTTGACATCTAAACAGTCTTTGCATTTTATTAAATTTGGCAATTTTGACTTGTAAAATATAATTTTTTTAACTTTAATATCAATGGATACAAAAAATATTGTGAGGCCTAGAAAAAAAACTAGATTACAGTCCTATGTGCAAAGGATATCCATTTGTGCCTTTGGGAGAGGTGATGGTGGGAGGCAGTTGTATTAGGGTCATCTGACACTGGGTTGCAGGTTGTGATCGAACTCTCTAGTGTAATAAATGGTCTGCTAAACTACCTTACTCTATACAAGTACCTTGATTGTGGTGAGGGTATTTGAAAAGCACTTTAACATTTTCACTGCTGCATTCTTATAGCATTCTACTGTGGCTTTGCTGACCCATTTTAGGAAAAATAGGAAATTACCATTTACTGAAAATGAATATAAAGATACTGATGGTAATTTCTCATGGGTGCTGCTATTTTGGGTTTGATCAAATACACTGCAGTACAGACAATGTTAAACAACAATCCCAACACACAATATGTCATATAACATGTCATACACAATATTATATGTTTTTAAGACATTTTTATTTTTATACATTCTTTTTATAGATACAAATATTTAAGTAAATGCTCTGTTTATAATAAACAGTATTAAACAACATTTACCGGCCTGAATGTCAGAAATTTTCATAGGATACAGGTTCGAATCCTGTCAAAGAACGAATATTTTCTATGAAAATTTCTCGCACATTCAGGCCGGTAAATGTTGTTTAATACTGTTTATTATTATTATTATTATTATTATTATTATTATTAAACAGTATTTACTTACATATTTGTATCTATAAAAAGAATGTATAAACATAAAAATGTCTCAAAAATAATTGTCGGACTTTGTCTATTTCATAATATTATATGTCTATGCTGATTTGGAAATAGCACTAAGTGCCAATTAGTTTATAACACAAATGCTACCAATATTTCACGGTGACTTAAATAATATATACAGAGTGAAGCAAAAGTTGTGCACCATAGGGGGTTAATTAATCTTGTTTTAAATGTCTAATTTGTTTTGATATTTTCTTATTTTGTGGGGTCATTTGAAATCAGTTGTGTAGCAGACACTCCCAAGAAATATTGAGGAACTTAAATAATGAAATATGAATGCAGTAAGATGACAGTGGAAACTCTCTGACATTTTGATGAATCCTGCAGGCACAGAATTGAAATGTGTTTTGAAAAAAGAGGACATTTTTGAACAGCACATATAACAGTTAAATAAATTTTTTATGTGTAATTATACTTTTAATAAATTCTCTCTGTGGTACATGACTTTTTCCTCAACCTGTATATGTAGACAGCAGGTAATGTAAATTTCATATGTTGCCAACAGCAGAAGTGTTTTACCTAAAGTTGCATAATGTTTGGTTATGTCTCATTTGTCTATTTTCATAATTTTTAGAAGAGAAAGGGCAAATTATTAAGATGTTTATGATAAATCCTTAAATGTTAAAAGAAAGCAACTAATCAATTTATAACTATATTACTCTTAGTATTAACATGATAATGTTTTACTGTCAGTTAGGGTAAAAAAGATACCAACTGCAGAGAGGTAATTCACCCCTCAAAAAAGGGGGGCAACTCACTATATAAAAAAAAAACCACTAGCAAAAATTCTCGTTTCCTTATCAAAGTGAATGTTTCCACGAATATAGCTGTTACAAAGAACATAATCAATTATTTTGAATTAAGTTATTCATTATTTACATTATTCAAACTACTGTCCTCATCTTTGTTGCGATATTTATTACAATGTTTTGTTCGTTGTACACTCCGGCCTTTATTTCGCTCACTGGGATAGACTGTTCTAGTTCCATGTGTCATGTTTAATGGATGTCAGTTATCGGTTATCTCAAGGACACATGGCACAGTGGATAAAGGTGTTAGTTAGATCCAGTGACAAGACCCAAAGAGTGAGTTCAATACCTGGCTAAGGCAGTGGAGAACTTTCAGAGGGAAATTAACATGAGATAACTGACATTAAACATGGCACGTGGAACTAGAACAGTCTACCCCAGTGAGCGAAATAAAGGGTTCAGTTTGACATTATTTCGCTCACTGAATAATGTTCTATCTAAATTATATTTGTTACATTGTTTCGGCCGTTGTACACGCCAGCCTTCTTCAGGTGGTTATCTGAAGAAGGCCAGTGCATACAACGGCCGAAATGTAATAAATATGGCAACAAAGATGAGGACAATAGTCTGAATAATGTAAATAATGTACATAATACCTCATCTCAGAAATATACACAGATAAGTTATTCATGAAGAAATGGGCATCATAAAATAATCACTTTTGTTATTAACAATAGTTAATGACTCTACAACAATCCTGATAAACAAAAATAAAAACATCATTAATTTATTCTACTGTAACCAGATGATCCTCCCAACAATAAACAACATGGGGGGGGGGGGCATTAAAAATATAATTTGCCAATATATATGAATTAATGATAGGAATTAATGCCTGAGCAACTTTGATTGGTTATGGTGCTGAATGTACTCCCCCCTTAGAGTCACTGGCTTCTAATATAACACAGAAAGGTGTTATCAAGTGATGTGGCCATGAGTGTTTTTGTTCGTTTACTATTTTCACTTGTCACTGATTACTGGATGCAGTCATCTATTTGTTTAATGCTGTGTACTTGCGAGCATGAAATTATCAAAGAATTCTCTCCTATTCACTTTAGTGCGTCATGGTTTTTCTTGATCTTGTGACTTTCTTGAAAGGCAGAAAAATTATAGAAAGGAAGGAGCAAGTGCTGTTGTAAAAATGATCAACAGTTTAATAACATAAAAGCTGCCAAAGGTTGCAATCATTCTGGTAGATTTTTACCAATATTCTTGAGGCATTGAGATCCGTTAACAGCCAGCATAGAATCTTGTGTCTGTGTGTTGGACGTTTCTGCAGCTTGGGGAGAGAGGGGGAAAAAGCCAGAGTTTTCTTTGGACGCAATGAAAAATTCTGTGACATAAACTGGACAAATGACTGCAGTTCTCACTTATATAGCTATTTGTTTTGGGAAATGACATTGATGGATGTTATCTTTCCATAAAGACCCTTTTTGTTAGGAAAGCACATGCTCCTTTTAAAAGTATATCCAATCAGATTCTGGGTTTAGACATTTTGGTAAGAATCAATGTTAATTTGGGGGCATAGCCTATTACATAAAAACTTCCCAGACACGGCAGAATTTTTGCAAACACATTAATCTTGTCGCCACAACTTCCTCATGGTTTTGAAGTAGGGTAGGGAAAATTCAGTTTTAGTGTCAGGTTTATTTTGGGTTCAAATCCTCTTGATGCCTTTCTCATATGCATTAATATTTCTAAATTGAACCTTCTTCCATCAGGTTCAAATCTGGTCAACTAATCTTCTATACGTTTTATTCCCTTAGTATATTTACTTCTTCATTTAGAATTCTTAATGCTCTCAATACCTCAAGTCATTAAATAACATTTATGACTTAATCAGGACCACCACCCTGGTACACTCCCCAAGCTTTGTCATTTATTACATAAGTTTAAAACATCTAACATAATAATTGCCAATAACACAGGACCTCAAAAATAACTCTTATATTAGATTGCCAACACAAAAAGATTATTCAGCACTCACTGTAAAGAAACACAAAATACTTGGAAGTTATGATGCAAAATAAAAAGATATTAAATATATCTTTCACAAGAGTAGATAGCATTTTAAAATACTAGAATTTTTTTCTAACATGCTGACATGGGTTGAAATCATCACAGTATTTAGTATTATTGAAGTTATCACTAACATTTTTTTGTCAAGATTTATAAACTCTTTGTCTCATTTAATTTTTCAAACCAATTGATGAAATTTTAGTAAGCTGACTTGTCTGGAAAAAGACTTCAAAGAAACCTTAATTTGCGGTTTAATAATTTCTTTGATTTAATTTAATTTTATAGGACTTCATGGTAAACAGTATCTTTTTAAGAAAATTTATTTTTTCCTTTTTAACAGTAAATAATAAATTCTTAGGATTTCTTACTCTTCAGTTAGGATTACCTGGCAAACTCCATAAGCAATTCCAATCCTTCAGGCTTCATGGTTTCCAACCACTTTAATCTGCATCTACTGTCCTCCTAATACATACGCATCCTAGCAAAATCACACACATGATACAAAAAATGGAAATAGATCAAAGAACACACATGTGCCATTAAAAGATAAGAATACAGATATCATTCCTCACCCTTCCTCCTGAATATTATATCAACTATAAACATGGATACAATATCTTGATTGAGTTTTGAAAAATAGAAAACATTATATGAATACATACATGCAACAAACTATTTCTTATTTAACAGTTAAAATATTTCATCCTACAAAATGGCTAAGTGTATAGCTGAAAGCACTCTGAAAAAAAAAAGAAACATTCGGACAGTTTTTATATAATTGATCATCTGAAAAGAAAATAATTATTAGATTGCATGAGAAATTGTATAAAAAAAGTAAATCAAAGTACCTTGTCTGTTGTATTCAATGAAATCTGCATGAAAGAAGGACTGCTGCCTAAAGACACACACACACTATATATATATATATATATATATATATATATATATATATACACACACATCTACATAGCTATAGATAAAACCCTAGTAATCCACAAAAAATAAAAGTACTCAGAAGACATTGTACAATTTATGTTGATTTTCTCTCTGGAAGCTAGAGAAATGGTCTAAAGTGAAGAAAAATTGCTGCAAAAAAAATGTAACCAAGCTATAAATGAAATTTGAGTTCTTGATATTCATTGGTGGGGAGGTGGTAGGGATTGATGGTTTAGTACAGTACCAATTCTCATCAGGGGAAAAAAAATCTATCTGCCTTGAGAATTAGCCTCCAATATCCTGGCCTTGTACTCCAATCTTTGGCTGCTCTCGGGAAATATGAAACTTTTTCCACCACACAACGGCTTTTATCTAACAAAAGGTAATAGACAGTGAGGATTGAACTCATCATAATGGTGTGCAAGACTAGCTTACTAAAAATTGCTTTAAGGTGGGGCATGAAGAAGATTTACTAAGTTAAACTAGTACAAGACTACACTTATTGGGCATTCAGTTGAAGAACATACTCACTCTTTTAGCAAATGCTCTGAGTCGAGTTTTCTAAGCATTCAACTAGAGTAGGTTCCCAAAACAGTTGTTCTGATTATAATTGAGTTAATTTTTTCTTTACTCTCTTAAGAATTTCTTTCTGAATTTCCCACAGGACAATAGCCTTTTTGGAGTAAAGCATTGGTTCTTAAATTTGGTGACATATTACTTGTAATTGTGAATTCAATTCCAAATAGTGCAGACTTTGAGATGAGATATTCCTCAACATTAATTGTCAGCAGCACAAGAACATTTTATTTCCATAGATCAAATAATGGGCTCGGTTTGAAATTCTCAGATTGACAAACACTCTGATGAAAGCCAGAGGACATAATGGCCAAAATTGTCTATTCTTGAAAAAAATTTTCATAAATTCAGTTTCACATTCTTGGGTTTTATTAAAATTCTAAAATAGCTTTTGGAAACAATAAAAACAATTGCTGAGCGGAATAAAGGTAGTGTCAAAAGAACATGCTGTTTTGATATTTTTTTTTTCCAGGTATTGATGTTAAAGTTTGCCAAAATTTGTTTGTCTCTATTTTTATAAGGTTTAATATTGGCTTATGACTGAATTTCAATCATGTCTGAACTATGAAAATTTGATATAAAATGCATTAACATGTTTTTTATTTTCTTTTTGCAGGTTCACCCCGCAGTTTGCTTATGTCATTGTAACAGGATTCTACTGGATGTGAGCTTTTCTTCATTGCTTGACAAATTAAAACTAGGAATACAAGTTCCCTTCTTGCAGGACAAATCCACTATGGCTTGGCTGGTAAGTTCTTTTCTTGTTTTGTGCATGAAGAAAATATAAGAGCCATTCTGTGTTTCTCTTTTCCCTGTATCTACATATGTGAGAGATTAGTGAAGTGGATCATAAATTAGCAATATTAACATTGACACTTGGTGAACTCTTGGCTTCCTGTATAGTATGAGGTTGCAAATTTAGATCAGTGTTTTCAAAATTTCAGAAACTTGAGGATCTCTTCTCTGAAGGAAATATTCTGGTGAAACATTATTTTTACCATTTAGTTTTTAGACTCAAATTAACAAACTGCTATAATTATCAGCAGGCTGACCTTTTCAAAAGGATTTGTATTTTAAATGGATTACTTTTGTTTGAATCTTAGTATCAGAATTGGAAATAAAATATAAACCATTGGTGAGATTTGAGCTTACATCCATTTTGACTAAACAAAACCTGGTTGAATGCACCAGCTGCTTTAACCACTAAGCTACAAAAACTTGATGGTTTTCAAAAGACCAATTCTAAAACCTATAATACATAATTTGGGGTAATTGTTCAATAGAAACTGAAACAAGAAATAATATTTTTTTTCTTTTCATATGAAGCAATCCAGATAATGAATATGAAAAGAAAAATCTTCTTAATAACATTTTTAAGAAGATAATAAGACCATATATGAATTCATTGTAAATTGACTCCCCTTCCTGTGGAAGCCAAAACAAAATATGCTCATCTCACATAATTTCTTAAAATATAAAAAAAAAAAAATTGTTTTTTAATTCATAATCTGAATTTTGTTTACTAAATTTACTGAAATTACTGAATTTACTATCAATTAAGCACTTCAAATTTGGACTTTGCAAAATCAGGACACATTAAAGTTAACTACATTAAAAAAAATCTGGCTATATTAACATAGAAGTTTGTTGTTCTGATTCAAATTTTTCCTTGAACTGAAAATACAAACTTCAAAACATAGTAATTATCAATGTGTATTTATTTATATATGTTCTGTGTATTTATATATTTCCTGTCTCATCTGTAGTGGGAAGGGAGGTAAATCAACTTAAGTTAGTAAATTTATGAGTGATTCATTCTCTTAGTCATTTTAATAATCTGTACAAATAAAATATTTATCTGCATTTAGGCAAAATTAGTTCCTGTGCAAAAAGAAACATTTAATTAATCAGTTCCTTTATTCCTAAGTTTCTTAGATTGCAGTCTTTTTTGTTCAAGACTTTCATGTGAGGCACTCAGATACCTTTGTCTATTA
>CAHIKZ030000212.1:627500-647500 GCA_903632075.3 Acanthosepion pharaonis | reverse complement strand
AATTTAAATCTGCATGGCGCTTTACTCCAATTGGCTCATTCACTTGCTTAAACTCAACGTTGATTCTGATTCCGCAGAACTGGGTTGGGTGTGAAAAAGTATTTGTTGTAAACATTCTTTTTTCATTCGGTTTTTCCAGTTACGAGTCCTTTTTAAAGCTGATTGTTTTGTGTTCATTTTGTTTAGTTCTTTTTTCGTAACAGATTTAATGCTTAGTATAGAGCTTAGAAAAAATTTGCTGTGTGAGATAGGCAAGAAGTAAGGCATGTAGCAACATCAGCACGGCAAAGGGCACTCCTTTAAAGGCAAGGAAGGGCAAAAATATTTTAAGTCAAGTGATAGCGATTGCTGTAAGAGTCGTACGATTTTTTAATCAAGCACGGGCAACGCTGCTAGTATATCACTATTTATCAGCACATATATTGTAAACTGATTATAGTGTAGACATACATGTATGTTCTTCATCTAAATACATATACATACATACATATGTATAATATATCAAATCTCATACATATATTCATCATTTTCTTTTTTCTTGACATTTTAAGACTTCACAAAAATGCTCGTTGGTATCTTAACTCAATTTTCTTCTTTATGAAATCCGTGCTACGTGTGTCTATATGCCATCACTGTTGCAGTACTTGGTTGAAATCTGTCCAAAGAGATTTCCAGGTTAACGAGATTGGAAGAAGTTTGTAATTCAATTAAAGATTTGTACAGTCCCGCCAGTATCTCGTGTATATCATCTGTTTAATAAAATTATCATCCTAACGTAATTTGTGCAATATATTTCGACTGTTTCTAATATTAGTTTCTCTTGGTTTTGGTAGATTCATGCATGCAGATGTAGCAAAAACACATTTGCATATGCAGTATAGCAGCAAGTAATGAATAACCCTTCTGATAAAATGACCATTTGCACCCATTCACATACACATATATTGGATGAAATGACTGATATGAAATATCTGAACAAAGTATGCAAGATGGAATGTGTGAAAATCAGTTGGATATTTAAAATGTCATTCTGTCATCAACATTTTGTTCAATAGAGAACATCAGCTGAACAGCTAAAGTAAAGAAAAACATTAGAATAGATACAGATTTAACATTTTAATAAAATTCTATTAGATATGTTTGTTTTAATTCTATATTTTACTTAACACCTAAATAACATTTAAATTATGAATTATATGTTTACCATTTGATCTTGCTTTGAATATTGTCGTCACATCTGGTCTGGTGCTCCTACTATATATTTAGAGATTGTTCATAAAATCCAAAGAAGAGTCTGCAATGTTATCAGTCTTGACCTGGCATCTTGGCTTCAGTCACTTTCCCCACTGCTGTAATGTAGCTTCCCTGTGCCTTTTCTATAAATATTTTCATGCTAATTGTTCAGATGAACTTTCCTTTATTTTGTTTAGCTTCTTGTATATAAATTGTAACCATTGTAAATATTCATTGGGGTTTCATTTTTGAATGTTGTTATTTTTATTCCCCCCACCCAAACAAATTATACGTATGGGAACTAGTAAGGACTTCATTGAGACTTTGAGGTATTATGGTGGCTGTAATAAGAATTGTAAGTAAGAATGAGTTTTAGTGTAAGGAATACTGTGGTATATTTGGGTCAGTAATCATGGCTAGCTAAGTTTAATAAGACAAAATAAGACTAGCCTTTCCCATCCCCTTTGATCTTGTGCCACATTTTTATACACTGTGTGTGTGTGTGTGTGTGTGTGTGTGTATATATATATATATATATATATATATATATATATATATATATATATATAAACAGTTTTAACTAGGGTCTGACCATCACTGAGAGATTTTTCAAATTTTGGTACACTTATAGAGCTTCATGATACAAATTGAATGGGACTATTGCCAAATTGGTATGAGCCATTTCCTATATGGAAAAAAGGATACAGATTAGATTCATTTTGGGAGGTACATGTTTTCTAGGCCGGTTTTCATTAATTTGACTGTTTAAGAAAATAAAAAAACCCAAAAAACAGGGATAGCAACTCAAATAGAGGCACCCACAAAAAATGTTTATATTAAAATAAATACATACATACAACTATATATATATATATATATATATATATATATATATATATATATATATATATATATATACACACACTTAGGTGGCATGCTGGATTAGTGGATAGCGGCGCTTATATTGAGGAATTGGAGAGCTGAGTTCAAATTCCAGTCAAATCCATTACATTCACTTACGTGCTAATACCTTTAGGAAAAGTATTAATCCTCTACTTCTCCCTCCAACTATGGGTAAATAGCAGGACAGATTGGGTTCTATAGACTTGGATGGCAACTGGTCTAGGAGAAGGACAATTCAAAACCTGTGGCTGGTCGTTTGGGAGCCTTGTGGCACATAGTGCACCAGGTCTCTGTATTCAGCCCTTCAAAAAGTGTGGATGGTTCTGCACAAAGCCTTCACCACTATAATCAAATCATATGTGCTGTTGTCTGGCTGTCAGCTCCTAGGAACTGAGCTGCTTGACCCTCATATGTCAAATACGACAAGAGTCCACCATATATACTTACTTCCATCAATAATAACGTTTAGTCTGAACAATCCTTTTCAAAGAAATAATAGGATGTTTTTAGTTTTATCTTTCAGTGTGTCACACACACACACACACACACACACACACACACACATATATATATATATATATATATAGAGAGAGAGAGAGAGAGAGAAGTAGAGAGAGATGCATTAAAAGAAAACTAAATTTGATCTTGTTTTAGAATTTTTATTGTTTTAGTAAGACAGCTGTCAGCTTAAAGTTTAAAATCTATCATGACTTTAAATTTTTTTCAACTTACAATTTCATTATTGTTGAGATATTAATTTAATAAAGGAAAGAAAATTGAATGCAATAACTTCCTATTTTTTAATTTGAATGATGAATGGAATATTAAGTAAGGTATTTTCTCAACTGTTTACACCATAATTTTTAACAAATATTTTTTTCCTTTAAATAATTCTGAAGGATCTTTGAAAACTGTCATGAATTTTCTCCCACACTGTAAATTTTATTGAAATTTTAATTTTTAACAGAATAGCCAATTAATTCAATAAGTCATTCACACACACACACACACACACACATATATATATATATATATATATATATATATATATATATGAATGATAAAATATAATTTTAAGGTATGCTATATTTATAGGTTAAAGTGCACAATATCAGGTATAGAGCATAAGTAAATATGAAAGTGGACATTGAAGTCAACACCCAGAGGCAACAGTCTATAAATGCAATCATTATTTCTCCCACCTATATGAGGTAATTTGTGATTTGTTTGAAATGATATTCCTTCTTTTTTTGTTTGTTTTTTGTTTTAGCTCTTAAACAGGGAAATTAATATCAAGCAGCTTTGATCAAGAAGTCCTACTAAAGAAAAATGTCCCTTCTGACTAGAATTGAATATTTGTATCCCCTTTTGTCCATCAGCCAAAGTGTGCCATTACCAATCTTGCTATGAGAGACCATACTTGATAAAGCAAATTACCATTTTAATTAATGTGCATCTCTTATTGTGATTTCTATGGATCTATATCTGCTGCTAGCCTCATTTCTATGCTTAAAGCATAAACACTAATTTTTAAATAGATATTTTAATCTAACATTATTTCCTATTACCATAAACATTTTTGTAGTAGGTATGTGTATTCCTATCCCTGTTTTTTTTTTTATTTTCTTAATAAGTGGAATTGATACTAATTGACTTCAGGTTGAGATGAGAAATGTATGTTCATTAAATATATATAAGCAGTCACACATCTGGATCATCTTAAGAGTCTGTAAAAAAAAAATTGTCATGTTTTTGTTTGAGTATGTTAACCATTTTTAGGAATATTAAAGCTATTAGTCACAACAGGGAAAAGCTTACAATCCTATCCTTTTTTTTTTTTATACCATCATATGGATAGAAAATGAATTCAATAAATATACAAAGATAAAAATGGATCTAAGACAGGTACAGGGTGCGATGGATAAATTGTCGTAAAAATTATCCAAAAAATTAAAATAATACGGACATCTCATTTTAAAAGATATTTTTACCAAAATGGCACAAAAATATCTTGAAATACTAAAGAGTAAATTTATTCAATAAAGTCAACATTGGCTTCAATCACAGCCTCCAGGTGACTTCGGAATCTCCTGACCCAAAGCAGCACTACCTCAAGGCACTTGATGCAGGCCTTTGTGTTAAGTCTGAGGCCATCACCAACAAATTTGGGAGTTCTTTTCTTATCAGAATAACCAGAGTGAGTTTTCAGAGCTGCCGTACCTTTGTAATCACCATTAGACTCTTCCAACTCTTTCCGAATCCTCTCTACTGTCCTCAGATTGACACCCACTAAAATGTTCATATCGGAGCTTCTGGTGCAACTGTCAATCAGTACAGTATGCATTTTTCCAAATTTCTAGTGGAGTGAATTGTGTCAAGGTGCTCTTTTTTTTTTTCATAGATGGCGCCCAACTGACCCTACTATATTGTACAGTCAACAAAATAAAAAACAATGTGTATGCGTGAAATTAAGAATAGAAAATACAATTTATCCATTGCACCCTGTATATGCTGCACTTATTCAACTTAGTGAGGCAAATCTGAGACAAGATTCACTGTTGGCAGCTACAATCTTAGCAACATTAGATATGCATATGACACAGTACTGATAGCTGACATAGAAAGGAAACCACAAGGAATTCTAGTGTAGAAAAGAAAGGACTAAGCATCAATTGCAAGAAGTTAGTGTATGGTTGTTTGCAAAAAGAACAGTCCAATATGCAAATTACAAATTGGAGACAGCAAAATCAAGCAAATGCAACAATTCAAATATCGGGAAGTGTTTTAACAGAGGACAGAAAGTGCGACACCAAAATATGAAGACACATTTGGTTAGCAAATGATATCTTGTAAAAGCTAAGGAAAGTATTAAGAACAGGAAAAATTCATCAGAAACTGAAAGAGTACTGTATTGTTATTTAGTATTTGTCCTCCTATCTTGTAGTGAATAATGGACAATCTCCTCACAGGTGAAGAAAAGACACAGAAATGTGGTTCTACAGAAGGATGCTGAGAATACCATGTGCTGAACATGTGAGCAACAACAAAGTTTTAGAGAAAATGGAAACAAAAAGGCAACTTATACTTGACATCAGAAAGAGAAAGTTGAAATTTCAAGGTCACATAATGAGGAACATGGGCCTTGTGAAATGTCATGCTCACAGGACATATTGAAGGCAAGATAACTCTCGCGTGTTTAACGTCTGTTTCAGTGAAATAGAAAAGGTTATCAATTTCAAATCTTTTCATTTGTGCTCGTCACCCTTACTTTTTTTAAATAATGTCAATCATTCATATTTACGATCGTTATTGCAATATTTTTTTAAAGTTATTAATATGCTCAAATATTTAACAATGCAATAAGGGAATTTCTATGAGTATTTTGTTGTCGTAGAACTCACCATGAGCTTTAATTAAGATTTCATCAGAAAATTCAAATTGGAAAGCCGTGGAATTTACACTGGTATTTCTAGTAAGATATTAATTTGTTAAAAAGCTTTTAATTAAATTAATCTTTCTCTCTGGTGTAGTAAGAAAATATTGCATTTTACTTTCTTTTCTAATAGAATCGTTACAAGTTTGTCATTTCTTTACTGATTGCTGTAGAATAGTTTATTTTCTACTAATATTTGTCTTTGCAGTCTCATCCAGCTATACATTTTATGTCGACTCATTTAAAGGCTGTCGTTGTTGAAACCCATTTGATGTGAAGTTATTTCCGATTTACGGAATTTGTTGAATGTTTCATCATTTTTATAATTATTAAATTTTACTATGAATAAGGGAAACAACTCTGACGTAGCTAGTCATCTATATGGAATTATCTCCCTTGGACTTTATTTATTTATTTATTTATTTATTTAATTGCCAATTAAACGTTTTAAATTTGCTCAGCAACTAATGGCATGATTGAACTGGAAATTGCTTTATTCCCCTAGATGGCAAAAGACTGTTAAAATGCTCTGTACAAACACAAAGTAAGAAATTTAACCACTGCTATATAGATACTAGCTGAAATACCCATCTCCACAAGGTAAGATAGGTTGAGACTTGATTTGCTGCTAGTTAAAATGACAGCACAATTACTTAGTACTACAGTGGTGAGGTGGCAAGACTCTGTCAGTGAAGTTATTTGAAATTGATGGATCTATAGTTCTGAAAAGTAGTTATTGAATGCTTGTAATGCCAAAGTACAAAAGAATGTTGAATTTACAGTTTTTGTTGCCAATGAAAATTTTGTTGTTATCACTATTCACAATGCTTCATTTTCAACTGGCTGGTTATGTACAGTAACTGACCTTAGAACAGCAATTAGTAGTGTAAAAGAAAAGCCAAAATAGATGTCATTTGTTCTGATAAGTTTCCAATGAAAGAAATTACTATGAAAAGTAAAAAAATTTGTTAGAAGTTGTTCTGCAAAGATTGTTATTATAAAATTTATAACAAAATAACACTTTTCCTCATGAAAAACAAAATTATTTCTTTATGCTCGCCGTGGTCTAATACATGGTGAAATGAATAAATTGTCCTCTAAATTATGCAAAAATGAAATTAATACTGACATCTCATTTTAACAGATATATTTACCAAAATGACACAAAAATATCTTGAAATACTGAAGTGTAAATTTATTCAATAAAGTTGCCATTGGTTTCAACCACAATGTCCAGACAACTTCAGAATAACCTACAACTCTTCTGGATGGTCTTTTTGTTTAAGTTGGTGAATGCTGCCGTAATCCTTGCCTTCAGTTTCTTTGGTGCTACAAAGAGTTTTGTTGGTGTCTCGTTCAACTGTGCCCCACACATAATGATCAAGGGGGGGTTGCAGTCTGTGGAATTAGGTGATCAGATGTAAGGGGTGATACAGTCGCAGCAATTGTCTGACAGCCATGACTGTGTTCTCCTGCTTGTGTGATATGGTGCAGAGTCCAGTTGCCAGACATAGGATCTTCCAGTAGCCACTCTCTTGACCCAGGGCAGCACTACCTCCTCAAGGTACTTGACATAGGACTCCTTGTTGAGTCGGAGGCCCTCACCAACAAATTCGGAGCTCTTTTCTTATCAAAGTGAGTTTTCCAAACTGCTGTACCTTTGTAATCACTATTAGACTCATCCAACTCTTTTCGAATCCTCTGCGCTGTCCTCAGATTGACACCCAAACACTCTGAAATGTTCATATTGTAGCTTCTGGTGTGAATGCTAAGCAGTACAGCATGGTGTTTCCAAATTTCTGACAGGGTGAATGGTGCCATAGTGCTCTTTTTTTTTTCCACAGATGATACCCAACTGACCCTACTATACTATGCAGTCAACAAAATCAAAAACAAACAACGCACATACGTGAAATTAAAAATATAAAATGGCGACAATTTAACCATCGCACCCTGTATGTATGCATAGCAAATTAAATAGCTGTACGTGAAAGGCTTGCCTATATGGAATGAAAAGATAAGTTCTTATCTTTTCCATGTACACACACACACACACACACACACACACATATATATATATATATATATAGTAAGGTAATAAAGGGTTTGGTAATCCATATGGATAGAGGATGTAATCCAGAGAGCTCAATGTAAAACCAGAGCAAATATTAATTAAATAATTCATCTCTAGAGATGTGACCTGATGAACCAAGAAAAATATATTTTCTGTGGAAATAAATTATAGTCATGGAAACTTAAGGTTGTCTATTTCTTAATTATTTAATATATTACTTCACGTTATTTTTAGTGGATTGAAATAGACACCTTATTTTATTTGAAGCAGTATGTATTCTCAAGTGGTCCATTTGAGAAAACTTAAAGAAAATGTGCTTCTTGGGAGGATATAAACCTGTGTAACCCCTTGTACCAAAAGCTACCATATAATCTGATGTATTTTAGACTGTTTGGTCACAGAGAGTGTCACAAACTAGCAAG
Source organism: Acanthosepion pharaonis (assembly GCA_903632075.3). NCBI lineage: Eukaryota > Metazoa > Mollusca > Cephalopoda > Sepiida > Sepiidae > Acanthosepion > Acanthosepion pharaonis. The sequence continues at coordinate 639,435 of CAHIKZ030000212.1, read as the reverse complement.
GTTCTATTTCCTCATTTAAGGAATGCTCATCTCTTCAAACAGATTTTCTCAAAAGCACATATTTGCCCAATTTCATGGATAGAATGTAAAAATAATTTCTGAAGAATTAATAGATTTATATTTAATATTTAATACATGCCTGTACTTCCCAGAGGTGAAGGTCAATCTGATCTTGTGACAGTGATTTTATGAGACAGTTCTTGAAATGCTTGTTTTTTTTTTTTTGAGGTCTCCTTACTTCAGCCAGCTTTTCATAAAGCATTTGCTTTGGGATATAACTGTTGTACAGCCATATCAGATATCTTGACCAATGAACACAGTACTTGTATACACAAGCTTTTATGCTGAATGTATCAACTTATTCCACACACACACACACACACACACACATATATATATATATATATATATATATATATATATATAACTTTCAGAATTAACCTGTAGAAAAAGACTATGTATAAAGGGAAAAAAGTCAATAGGAAAACTGTGTAGTTTTAGCTGACATGTTTCACCCAATGCAAAGTTTTTCAAGGCAAAAAATAAAATGAATTTATAGAAACAAAGTATCTATAACCAAAAAAAAACAAAATGTCATTAGTAACTAGAAGAATTTAGGAATGCTCCTATATATTCATTGGGTCACCTGAAAAATTATGTCAATTACTTTTAATGTAAGTAAAATTCTTGCTATATATATATATATATAAAAGAGAGAAAGAAATCTTGGAGGCCAAGCATAGAAGAGATGTATTATTCCTGAAAGCAAGGAAAATAGTTGACTCCTTTATATGAAAGACCATTGCTATGCAAATTTGGTTCAGAATTTGAATCCCGTTGGCAGCAATAATAACAGCAAAATAGACAAATACCGAACGCTTAGTGCAGCTAAGATCAAGTAACTAGCCAAAGTTCCAAGAAAGGCTAAAAATAAACATGCACTGATGAAAGCTGCCAAACAGAAATAGTAAAATTGCAATAGCCCATTTCAAACCCACATGCTTTGGCTCAGGTGCCAACTGTACAAAACACAAAATCTTCACCTAAAGCAAATACCAGAAGACAAAAATCACAAGTATCACCAATTTGTCCTCCAAATTTCAAAATGAATATCTCTGGAAAGTACCCCCTGCCACCAGCACCACCACCACCATGACAAAAAAAAAAAAAATAGACCAATAAATAAATCACTTCTGAGACACACAAAAAAATTAAGATACTAGAGAGGATGGATGATACACACCTCCAAAAAGTTTCAAACAAAATCATACTTATTATAAAAACCCAGGTTGTGTGTGTGTGTGTCCTCTCGTTTATATATTGGATTGGATTTCCTACATTTTTCAACTGATTTCAACAAAACTTCACAGGACTACGTAAAATTACCTTGCGGTGGTTCTGATAGTGCCAAAAATTGGAAAAACACAATTGTTTTTGCACGAAATCAATTTGGAAACGCGACAATGAAAAGGGGACAACTCAGGTTGTTTGTGTTTGTGTGTGTTCCTTTATATATGGGACCGATTTCAACAAAATTTCACTTTTTTTTTTGGCAGGTAGTGTTTCTTATTATCTTGCACACTTTTTTCTTTATTTTTACATTCAGATTGCATTAAAAATTCCATGTACAAGACAATTATTTATAATAAAATTCTATTCAATCAGGAGACTCATAATAATTGAAAACAATGTTTTTGTTTGGGTTTGACCAATTCGTAAAAAAACAAAAAAAAACTAATTAAGACATGCGTGTCCGTCAACCTTAAACAATAATCTTTGTCAATTTTATTTTTCAGTCTTTATGATGGTGGATACTTGATCTATCTCTTACTGTTACATCCCCAGGCAACGCCGGGCTCTGCTGCTAGTATTAAATAAGTATAAAGCTCAAATAAAAGTACAAACATGGGATATAATATACTACAATGAAACTGTTGTTGCCTAAAGCCAAATTCCAACTCCTGCTAATAACATCATTGGATTCTATAGTTATTTGTATCCAGGAAACATTAAAAAAAAAAAAAACCCAAAAAAACAATAATACAAAAAACCATAAACAGCTCTGGACTTGAGGTCTTTGGAAGAGTAACCATATTAATAAAAAAAATTACATATCCCAAAGCAAAATTAAACTAAAAACAAAGTTACAAGCAGCTGTTGTAAGAGTTATTTTGCACAAAACAGTCAGCATATATTCTGTTTGTATATCCAACTACATGACTAGATAGAACAAGATAAACTGGAAGATCTGATAAATTAATTATCCTTTTCCTTGGGGATTTTAATCGTCACAATACCATGTCAAGATCCAAGGAGACAAACAAAAAAGGATAATTATGGAAAAATTCATAATGTATAATGTGCTATGTCTGCTCAATTAGGGAGCACTAACATACAATGATCCAGCAACTGGAAGCCTGTCAGCAATTGACTTAGCCATGTGTGATCCACCAATTTACCTGTGACACATGCAGTAGTAATCACTTTGCTATCATCCTAAGGAACAGTGACGTGATCAATATGTACCTACATAGGAGGCAACTAAGCAAAGCCAACTGGGAAAAATTAAGTCAAAATAATATAGAAATGGTGTAAAGTTTCACAGAAGCTTTAATAGATATAGTAAAAACTCAACACCACGTAGAATAAACTGACCATGTTTTGATGATGAATGTAAAGAGGTAACAAGACAGTGTAATGAGGCACTTGGAAAATTTAAAAAGGAGCCAACAACTGGCAACCTCATCAATTATAAACTAAATAGATCAAAGGCCTGTAAAGCAATAAGAGAAGTCAAAAAAAACTCTTGTCAAAAATATGTCTGCAAATTAAATTCAGCTACAAAACCAAAAGCAGTTTTGGAAATGATGTGAAAAATAGCCTGAAAACATCAAAGTATACAAGTAAAAACTCTCTCTCAATAAATAATAGAGGAATAACGGACAAAAAAAGGCTATAACAAATATATAGGCTGAAACATTCTTAAAAAAATTCTGCCAAAAAAAGCTGTAACAATCCCAAACTATAAAACAAGATGAAGAAAAATACAAATTAAACTTCAAAACAAAGAACCCAGAAGATTACAATAAACCATTCTCTTGATCAGAATGACAAGACCCTATAAAATATTTACATAATTCAGCTATAGGACTGGACAAGGTCCAGCATGAGTTCTTAAAAAATTCCCAAAAGAGTCATTAAAATTGTTATTAGAAATATACAATGATATTTGGACAAAGGGTAAGTTCCCAAAACAATGGTGACAAACGACTGTCTTACTGATTGCTGTACTGGGAAAAGACATTTCAGACCCTGGAAATTATAGACCAATTTCTCTCACAAGCTGTTTATGTAAAACCTTGGAGAGAATAGTGAGTAATCAGTTAGTTTGGTATTAGGAGTCCAACAAATTAATGACTGACTTACAATGTGGCTTTTGCAAAAACAGGAGTACAATGAACCATCTGGTTCATTTCGAAAGTTTTATAAGGGAAGCATTTATCAGAAAAGGGCACATGGCTACTGTATTTTTTGACTTGGAAAAGGCTTACAAAGCTAGCTGGAAATATGTGATCATATGAGATCTACAGGACCTTGGACTAAAAGGTAGGCTACCTGAATTCTTTAAGAACTTGTTTTGAATAGAACTTTTCAGGTCTGCATTGGAGCTATTCTATCTAATTCAAAAACTCAAGGAGAATTGCCACAACAGGGCATAGTCATTCCATGTCAAATCAACAAGGGTCTGACAATCACCAACAGATTTTTTTCAAATTTGGTACACTTATAGAGCTTTATGATAGAAATTGAATGGTACCTATTTTACATTTCTAGGTCAAAGGGTTTCTGAGATATGACACTTTGATCTTTACTAAAAAGGTAAATTTTGGAAAATAGTCACAAAGTTTAAATATTTCATTTTTTTTTTTTTTAACTTACTAAGCTGATTTATACACCATTTTAAAGTACTTACTTATTTTTTCTATTTAAAGGTCAAATAAGATAATTTGACCTTGACTGTAACCTTTGACCATTAATTTCTCAAAAGGTGTATCTTCAATGTTTTTAAAAATTTGTCACTTTTTCATATAAAAATCTATTTGTTGATAGTAAAAAACCCAAAACAAGGTTGTTTATTTTCCACCAAATTGATCAATATTCAACCAAAAATAACACAAATTCTGTTAATTTTATGACCATAGTTCTTATGTGAATATTAATCAACATTCAAAAAGCTTTTTAAAGATGTACCCACTTGACCATATTGGGAGATATGAAAATGTTAGCATATAAGAGCAAAAACCAAAATCCGCCATTTTGAATTTGGCCCAACTCTCTAAAATCCTTGTAACTCAGGCCACAGTCAAAAGTCCACTACAAAATTTTGTATATATCTTACCATAAAGCAGACAAATTTGTTATCAAATTTTTTAATGAAAATTTAAGATAAGATTTTTTGAGAAATTAAAAGGTCATATTATCTTATTTGACTTTTAAACAAAAAGAAAAATAGATCAGCTTTTAGATCTATCCAAGTACTTTAAAAGGGTATATAATTTAGCTTTGTAGATGAAAAAACAATTGAGTTATTAATATTTAAAATTTTTGACTATAGAACACTAAAATCACCAAAACATAACCACCAACACCTATCATTAACACCACCTGCACTGTTACCAACACTATCACCAAAAACACAACCACCACTATAACATTTAACACAGACCAATAAAACTATTGGCGCTGTTACCTACACTACCATTACCCCTACCAGTTTAGTTTAGGAACAATCACTTCATAACCATCTCACTACCATTAGTACTGCTTTTTAACACTGTCATTGGTTTTATTATTATTAATATGATCTTTATCATGGTTACCACAACTATTATCATAATTACGACTGTCATTATTGCCCTCTTTTTTCATTACACTTTCGTTTACATCATCATTAAGGCTAAATTTACCATTAACACACCAATAACTATTATTAACATATTAATAACAATTAATATCACAGTTATTATCATTATCAGCATAATCACAATCGCCAATAATACATGAGCAGTTAGCGTTGAAAATACAAACATCATCATCACCATGTCCGCAAACAGAACCCAGCTTAACCAAATCACTTAAGGCAGGCAGACTGTCTTCTGAGTAGTGTTGTCCTCCTTTTGTACCCACCTATCCCAGTTTTTTGGGGCTGCTGTCATGTACACAGTGTAGTTGTTACGTTCTAGGGTACTACTTATACTGACCAATTCTTTATCTAATGTCTCTGTGTCACCACTTAACTTTTGCTCGGTGTTGTAAGCAGTGGATGATCTCTTTCTTTATGCTGTATGGATGGTGGGAGTTGAAATTAAGGTACTGTCTGGTGAATGTTGGTTTACGGTATATGGATATCTTAAACCCATGCTCTGTTCAAGATATTAGAACATCCAGGAACAGGAGTGTGTTGTTACTCTCTTTCTCCATTGTGAACTGTATCGAAGGTCTTATTGAGTTCATATGGTCCAGTAGAACCTGAACATCTTCCTGGTTTGTGTGCAGAAAATCAATATCTCCATCAGATTATCTATTGGAATACTGGTCTGTTGACTTTCTGTACACAAACAACACATTTCGGAATGGGATCACACATATATCAACAGGATAAGGGCTTAGCAATGGGCTCGCCATTATCACCAGCAATGGCGAATATATATAAATACAAGGAATACTTTGAGGAAAATGGCTTTAGAATCTATATCTCTAAAGCCAACTCTATGGTTAAGGTATGTAGATGACACCTTCATATTCTGTCCACATTCAGGTTGTGGCTGTGTGTGTGTGTGTGTATATATATATATATATATATATATATATATATATATTGTTTGTTTGTGTGTGTGTCTCTCTCTCTATATATATATATATATATATATATATATATATATATATATATATATATATATATATATATATATATATATATATATATATATATATATATATATATATATATATTACTTTTTTATCCATTAGCTTGTGTTGTGTAGTACTGGAGCACCCCACAAGTTGGACTGATCTAAAAAGAAAATATCACATGCTCTTACTGAGAGAAATGAATTTGAACAGAACTGAGGTGAAGTTCACAATTAACTTATTCCAGTAGACTGTGTTCTCAACTGTTTGTACCATCTTATTCTTTGGAATAAATTACTGTTACTTTTTATGCGTATCGACTTATTTCACGATACAACACTTGGCAATGAGGGATTCAAAATTTACAATGGATACCAACATTTGACAACGAGAAATCCAAATTTAATATCAACACAGACTGAGGATTTGAGTGTAAAAATTTATAGCCATACACCAAGAAATTATTTGGTGACTATTCAACCTGAGATAAATTTGAAGTCAGATATGTAAAAAGAAGTAAGAATTTTGTGTGGTTGCTTGGTTAAATTTTGTATCTATAAATAAAAAATGGGGGATTTTTAAGAAGCAATGTTGGAAGTCATGATCCAGCAGAAACAAAATGAACGGTTGGATGAACAACAACGCTTGGACTAGGAACGCTCTTATAAACAAAACAAATGTTTCTAAAAATGTTTGAGTTGTCAGGGTTAAAAAAGGAAAAAGAGCAACGCAATGAAAATTGTTTTTCTCAGGATTCCGTAATAAATTCAATTGGTGAATTGAAGTACAGTTCTGAGGCAGTGGTAACTTTTGCAGCGTATTTTCTCTGTTATGAAGTGGTTTTTCAAAAAGATTGTGCTACATGGTCAGATGAAAAGAAAATAAGTCTGTTGCTTGGAAAATTTGGTCCAAGTGAACACGAAAAGTATGCAAGTTACATATTTCCGAGAAAGCCTGGGGAAGTGTCATTTGAGGAAACTGTCTTAATTCTGGAAAAATATCTTTTTCAAGAAAAGTTCTCAACATAGATGGCAATGTTTAAATCTTAAAAAGAAAATTGGAGAAGATTACTCAACTTTTGCTGGGATTGTCAATAGAGTGTGAGATGTTTAAGCTGAAAGAACTTTTGATACGTATAAATGCTTGATTTTTGTACAAGGATTGACAACTCCAGAGGATATTGAGATCAGGACAAGAATCTTTTTGTTTAAATTACAGTGCAACTCAAAAGTCTTTGCACCTATAACATTTCTAGAATATACAAATTTAAACAGTTGTAATGGCTTGTGTAAACATCAGAATAAATATATTTAATTTAAAATGACCTGTCCAATGTGATATAAAGGTTTAATTAATGAAAATCTCCATATTATTATTTACTAGCAGTAGAGCCCGGCGTTGCCCGGGGATATAACAGTAAGAGATAGATCAAGTATCCACCATCATAAAGACTGAAAAATAAAATTGACAAAGATTATTGTTTAAGGTTGACGGACACGCATGTCTGAATTAGTTGTTTTTTTTTGTTTTTTTTTTACGAATTGGTCAAATCCAAACTCAAACAAAAACATTGTTTTCAATTGTTATGAGTCTATCAATTGAATAGAATTTTATTATAAACAATTGTCTTGTACATGGAATTTTTAAAGCATTCTGAATGTAAAAATAAAGAAAAAAGTGTACAAGACAATAAGAAACACTACATGCCAAAAAAAAGTGAAGTTTTGTTGAAATCGGTTGAAAAATGTAGGTAGCTTTTCTGTAATCTTTTAGTTTTACAATTTATGATTTTTACTTATTGAATACAGTAAAAAAATTATATATTTTGCTTGTGGTGATTCATAATTAAAATTCTGATTTGAATATATTTTCTGCTCATTGTTTCTAATACAAAAAATATTAACTTTATTTGGGTTTATTAATTATGATCTAACAAATCTTATTCATTTAGTAGCCTTTCTGTAATAATAATCTTTTTAAATTTATGATTTTTACTTATTGAATACAGTAAAAAATTGGACACCATGTGTATTAAAAAGTAGTTTCGGTTATTATTTTTAGTTAGGACTTGTGTATGTTTAGATTTCATTATCTTTCCCTAAAGATAAAGAATTTATCCGATGTTTGTATTCGTACAATCAGTAGAGATCATTAGATTATTGTTTAAGGTTGACGGACACGCATGTCTTAATTAGTTTTTTTTTTTTTTTTTTACGAATTGGTCAAACCCAAACTCAAACAAAAAATTGTTGTTTTCAATCGTTATGAGTCTCCCAATTGAATAGAATTTTATTATACATAATTGTCTTGTAAATGGAATTTTTAAAGCATTCCGAATATTAAAAATAAAGAAAAAAGTGTGCAAGAGAATAAGAAACACTACCTGCCAAAAAAAAAAAAAGTGGAGTTTTGTTTTATTGGCTGAAAAATATAGGAAATCCGATCCCATATTTAAAGGAACCCACACACACAAACAACCCGATGTGAGTTGTCCCCCTTCCATTTTCACGATGTCTCTTAATTGTGTTTTCAAATTGATTTTGTGCAAAAACAATTATATTTTTCCCATTTTTGGTGCTGTTAGAACCACCACAAGGTAATTTTATGTAGTCCTGTGAAGTTTTGTTGAAATCGGTTGAAAAATGTAGGAAATTCGATCCAATATATAAATGTTACAGACACACACACAATCTGCGTTTTATAATAAGTAAGATTTAAGAATTTCTATATATTTCAGGTGAATGAAAAGTATTTGCAGAAATCATAAATTTAAAAATATTGGCTCGTGGGAAGATGCTTACTGTTGATGAAAAAGCCAAAATATCAAAATTACTTTCAAATGATAAAACCACGTTGGAAATAGCAAATATAATTAAACAAGATCATCACACACTGAAGCAATATGTCAATGATGGTAAAGTTGAGCGCAAGAAGCACAAGGGTTGTCGCCCACGTGCAATTAACAAGAGAGATTTAAGAAAAATTAAAAGTGCACTCAAGCAGAACTCTCACAGCACCAGCAAAGAGATTTTTAAGCAAGCTGGCATTGAAGAAGTATCGAAAACAACATGAAATCGCATCTTCCATAGTATGGCAAAACAATGTTCTCCAATTTCATGCCCTCTGTTGAGTGAAATGAATCGCCTGAAGAGGTTAGAATAGGCATACAATTACTTAAAGATTGATTTCCAAAAAGTAATTTGAACTGATGAAGCCCAAGCTACATTAGACGGCCCCTGATGGTTAGAAAAGAGGTTGGCTCATTCATGGTGGAATTCCTTGCTTGTGTTTTAAATGCCAATAAGGCAGTGGTGGAGTGATGTTTTGAGCTGGAATTTGTGGCTTGACATTAACTGGACCATTTCTTGTGCCAGGAGGACTCAAACTGACCTCAGCTAATTATTGCCAATTTTTAAAAGAAAATTTCATACCCTGGTTGAATTCACAAAATGATGATTTCCATAGTAATCTTGTTTATCAGCAAGATAATTCCCCCAGTCATGTGGCACCCTTCACCAGAGTCCCAATTTAAACCCTATTGAGAATCTTTGGGCCATGGTAAAGTGTTGAGTTTACGAAAATGGACCACAATTTTCTAATAAGGATCACTTGAGGAAGTGCATTTTGGTTGTTTGTTCTAAAATTACAGCCAGCGAAGTTAGGAAACTCACTTCATCAGTCGATAAACAACTTATTGAGCTTCTTAAGAATAATGGTTGAAAAATTAAATATTAATTTGCTCCTTGTGTTTTCATACATTGATATCTAAATAAAGCCATATCAGTTTTCATTGGTATATAATACATAATACACCTTTTCATTATTTTGTACAATTGATTTGATCAGGACCAATTTTTTGGAATGAAATTAAAGTTTACAAAAACTTTGAGTCGGTATTATTTTCTTAATTAATAAAAAATCACAAATAAAGCTAATTTTCGTAATTTATTCTAAGATATAATGTTTGGATATTGGGCGAGCAGTAAGGAATTAAAATATTCAACTTTTGTCCATAAAAGCATATTTTATTAGAGAAAATGCAAAATATCAGTATTTGCAAACTCTTGAGTTGCACTGTAGATCAAAATCCAAAAATCAGTCTGTAAATGGTTGCAGAAGAATGTGAATGAATAGAAAATCTGCAACACAACACAGCAAAAACAATGTGTCAAATAGTCAGACAGTTAAGGAAAGACAACATAAAGAAAATATTGCCTAGAAAATAAATCCTTGTTATGGCTGTGGACAGATTCATTATTACAAGGAATGTCCATTTAGAAAAAAAGAATGTTTTAATTATGGCAAAAAAAGACACAAGTATACACATTGCGGAAAACCCAAAAGTAAAAAGGGGTCAAAAATGGAAAAGACAGTTAACTCAACTTCAATGGAAAACAAACAAATAAAAATGATAAGAAAGTTTGTGAATGTACAGATGAACAAGAAAAATGTTAAATTCCAATTGGATACCAGTTCAAATTTGACAATGATGAATTGATAATAAATTGGCAGACCAACTTTATTGATCACGAAAAGAATTGCTCATAGCATTACAAGAAATAAACTAAATTTTGAAGGATAATTTTCCACAAATGTAACATTTATGGGCAAAACTATAAAATTAAAAGGATTCGTTATGAAATGAACACAGAACATGTTCAGTATGGATTGGATTGAGTCATTTGACCTTCTCAACCAACTAATTAATTCGTTCTGCTTTAGTGTCAGTGTTAATTCAAACAGTGGAAAAATTAAAGAAAAAAATGAATTAATTATAAAATTTCCGGAAAGGGTCTTGGTAGGTGCACCAGAGCTAAGGCAACATTCAAACTGAAAGATAATGTGATACCAATATTTAGTCCAAAAAGAATAGTACCTTTTGCAGCAGAAGCTTCCATTAGTAAGGAGTTGGACTGTTATTTTGGATAAAATTTTCAACCAGGCATTTTCCTACAAATCAAGGATATATTATTGAATGACATGGATTTCACAATTAGCCTATCTTGATGACATCTTAATTAAGAGTAAAATCCGAGAACAACATGCTGGACATGTTAAATAAGTTTTTGAAAAAATAAAACAATATGGCTTAAAACTTAGTTTAAATAAATGTGAATTTTTTTTTTATTTTTTTTTTTTAATCTAATATTAAGTATTTGGGACAAGTTTTAGATGCAAAAGACAGAAAAGCAGACCGATCAAATGCGATAAGAAACATGTCACCCCCCCCCAACAAATATGTTTACACTACAAGCATTCTTGGGTCTAGCAAAATACTATGGTAATTTTATCCTAAATATGCACATATTGAGAGTTCTTCTAAATGAATTGTTAAAAAAAGATTCCAAATGGTACTGGAGTACAGAATGCCAGTGTTTTTGAGGAACTTAAACCATTATTAACGCCAGTCTTAAGTCTGCCACATTATGATCCAAATAAGGATATTATTGTTGTAAGTGATGCTAGCAATTTGGGCTTAGGAGCTGAAAATTTATACAAAGAAGGCAACGGCCAAGTAAAAGCAATTGCACATGTGTCAAGGACCCTATTGCCAGCTGAAAAAGGAGACAGCCAAATTGAAAAAGAGGCTTTAGGGATAATTTTTGCAGTAAAACAAGTTCCATAGATTCATACATGAAAGTGTTTTACGCATCAAATGGATCATCAACTGCTATTTCCTATTTTTGGTTCAAAAAAGGGATTCCTACATATACGGCAAATTGACTTCAGAGATAGGGAACAATATTAAATTATGATTTTAAAATGGAGTTCCTTCTGTCAACGAAGTTAGGTCATGCAGATGGATTATCCAGGCTAATCCCCAAATTATGTGATCCGTTAAAGGAAACTGTGATAGCAGTGTTAAGAATAGAAGTGAAAATAAAAAGCGTGCTATGCAACACCATATAGGAATTACCTGTCATGCTCGAGGAAATCAGGATCAAAGAAAAAATAGGCAAGTATATCACAGAGAAAAAGGAGCAAATTAGTAGCTAACATTACCAAAAGAATGATGGTGAATTTT
>CAHIKZ030000212.1:607500-610000 GCA_903632075.3 Acanthosepion pharaonis | reverse complement strand
CAAAATTATCATTTTAACTTTTAATCCAAATGGAATTATTTGTCAGTAATGATTTTCTACAAGATAATATAACTTCAAATTCATCATTCATAATTTCTACATAGATTTTTGCCAAATTTATACTTTTTTATAAGAGATCTCTGGAGATGGAGGAGTAAAAATCTATTATGCCGAATTGAATAAATGTAGCCTTATCTTTCTTTTTAATATTATTGTATTGGAAAATTCTTGTATTGTGTTGATTATTCTTTTACTTATATTTTTAGAAATTAAACCTACAGTTTTGGAAGGATTGATTAATCTAGAGTGTTGGTTGTTATCAAAATTTGGTTTGTGGTCTTTAAATAGTAAATAAGAATTTTTCATTCATGTGGATTTTTCCCATTCTGTTACCAGTATTGAATTTTTTTTTTTTTTTTTTTTTTGCAAAATTAGCATTTTTGTTAATTCTAGAAATTGTATTATTATTTTTGTTTACTTTGTAAGTATGGGTGATTTTGTTTGAGAGAAGTTGTTATAGTTGAAGGGATTGATTTTATAAATATTTCTCAGCTCTGACTGATATATCATTAGACTTTTTAATAGTTCTAATGTCTTTGTTCACATTATGTAGAAATTCACTGGGTGATATTCTGAAGCTAATTTTTTTAATTAAGTTTAAAATATATGCTTCAGAAATTATATTGAGCTCTTTTCATGGATCTATCTTTATAAAAAACCTACTTGGATTATCCTTAACACTTATGGATATATATATATATATATATATATATATATATATATATATATATGTATTCAATCATGTTATAGTATTTTCTTTTATTTTTATTTTCCAGAGAACTTTCAATCTCATTCAAGATCGTTTTCATATGTGAATTGCTCAGACAAAAAATTAATGTGCCTGATATGAGATTGAAATATATATATTAATATTTACACATATACCAATATGTATACACTATGACTTAGATTTTGATGTCTTTGCTAAATCATCAGGTACAAAAAGTTACGAACTATGGTTGTTTATTTTGTTTCTTTTTAAATTTCTGAGTTACATGCAAGCAACACTGTGGATTCAAAGTTCAAGATTATTATAAATATTGGGGTATAAATTAAAAATAGAGAGTGTTGGTAGGTAGACATCGAAAAATAAATGAAGTTATTAAGAGTAAGTTTAATAGGGATATTGATCCGTTAATGTGTATTAAGTCAACGGATAAGATTATTGCAATATGAGCTAAAAATGTTGGTAGTTACCAAATAAAAAGCATGGGTAACCAAAAAAAAAAGAATATAAAAATACAAACAATAAAAAAATAATAAAAAGTAAATGAAAAGTTATAAAAGAACTGTTAAATGCTAGAATAGTGTAAGGGAGGTAACTGGATATGGAAAAAATGCTAAAAATATATTAGTGACAGGTCAGTGGCGATATTAAAGCAGGTGATAGATTAATTGTTCTGGCCAGCATTGTAATATTTGAGAAGAGACTTCCTTCTGTGACTGCATGTGATCATAAGTTCATTTCGCTTGGTCAGCAGATTATGATTATTGATGTGTTTGAGAATATTTCATTTTTCTAATAGGCACAGTGTACAATTTTCTTGTTGAGGTTAAAAGGTTTTGTTAGAGCGATGAGATCCCAATTTACTACAGGAAATTAAGACAAGCAACTGCACACCTGTAGTACATTGGGATCTTGGAATTGTCTGCATCTCTTCTGAATGGTCTTCTTGTTTAAATTGGTAAGTGCTTCCTAATCCTTTCCTTCAGTTCGTCTTTGGTGTTACAAAGATAATCAATGCGTGACTCATCCGGTGTACCTACACCTGATTTTCCACCTAGAACTGAGGCTTTATTGATTGAGATAAACATAACCCCATCGATGGTTTTGGGCATCATCTCTAAACTAGACTCTCATAAGGCTAGTGGCGAGGACGGGATACCAGCCGTTGTTCTGAAGAAATGTGCTCCTGACTGGCACCAATCATCTCCAAACTATATAACTATTGCCTCACTGACTCTTGCTTTTCAGCCTGTTGGAAGTCCTCTTCTGTCATTCCTTTTTTTTAAGAACTCTGGTAACCGTACTGACCCATCTAACCTACTGCCCTATCAATCTCCTACTACTCTTCGGCAAAGTCTTCGAGGCTCTAATCAACGCCAAAGTGGTTTAAGCACCTTACATTCCATGATCTGCTCTCGGACAAGCAATATGGTTTCTGCTTTGCCCAGTCCACCACTGACATGATCACGACCATAACTGAATTTATATACCAAGCACTTGACAATATTGGAGAAGCTTGAGCCGTAGCTCTAGATATCTCTAAAGCATTTGATAGGGTTTGGCATGCTGGCCTTCTGCATAAGCTTCAGGGATGCAGCATTAGGGGATGATGATTTAACTTAATAAAATCATTCCTGTGAAATGAAGGTCACCCGAAACATGTTTTCCTCCAGCTCCTTTCTCACAAACGCTGATGTTCCCCAAGGCTCTATC
>CAHIKZ030000212.1:502500-602500 GCA_903632075.3 Acanthosepion pharaonis | reverse complement strand
GGGTCTATAAGGGCCATGGTATACTTGGATAAATAACTGTTTAACACTAGTTCTTGGAACTATCATTTGTAAGTCTTTGAATATTTGTATCTAATTAATTCAACATGAATTTCAGAACGTGCATGTTTGTGCATGTCATACATATATATATATATATATATATATATATATATATATATATATATATATATATGTGTGTATATATATATATATATATATATGTGTGTGTGTATATAATGTTATTTTTAATCAGTTCAGCCCAAGCTTGACTATGATGCCACTAAAATGGAAGGTGCTACTTGCAGTGAAAGACAATGAAAAAGTTTTTAGAAGGAAGCAGTAACTCGATCCTAATTAGAAACCAAAGGATAAATTTCTTCTGCTGTAAAAAAACAAAAAAAGAATAGGGAGGAATGTTAACTGGATGAGCTGGATATATAATCATCTTGTGGATAGGATTTTCAAATTGCTATGATTTGTATTCGAAAAGGACTTTACATATTTTTCTCTTTTATAACTAAATACATTTCCTGCCAACACCACCACCTTTTATACTTTATAACTGTGATAACAATTAGTAACTACCTTTATTTAATAGACTGGCCAATGTGATTTATGCCTTGCTCTCATATATATCTGTTCCTCACTGCTTGATGCTCCTCAGTTTCATTCATGTGCCAATCATCAGGCATAAACTAAAATTATATATACACACACACACACACACATGCATGTATATATGTGTGAGAAAAGTTTTGTATATAAATCTAGTTCACTAAGGAAGCTGATGAAGATTGGATTTAAAATAAAGAAAATCCATGAAATACCAAATACAGATTCATATGAGGAACCATTTCATTCCATTACAACTAACAATTATATTTACTACTTGTAATTAAAGTAATAATAAATATAACTGAAATGCTTTTTTCAACATTATAGCCACATATACAGACCAATGCTTAAAATAATATTTAAAAACCTTTAAGTATGTGCTAACAGCAAATCAGGTCAGCCCGATAAAAGACTCCAAGTTGGTTATATGTGGTGCTGTAAGCAGCAGGAGTTTCGTCCCCTTCCACAAAGGGCTGTTGAGAGAAGGTCTTCTACTTAGAGTAGGTGGCGCTGACTATGTGCATATGAACGGTACTGGTTTGATCAACAGTTTGACTGACCAGTCTGCTCAAACTCTTGGTGTAACAGAGAATCAGGTCAGCCCAATAAAAGAAAAGAGGAATTAGGAGGACAGTAGATAGTGATTTACATTGCATTTAAATTTTTGTAGATTAAAGTTGGTTGAAAAGCATGCAAGGGAGTTCCACAAGCAAGAAGTGCAGGATAAGAAACTATTAGCATAGAAGTTACAACTACATCTAGCTAGCTCAACTGTAAATTGATGAGATCTCACCTCATTCTAGTATTGTGCTTAAATTCATAAAGTCTAAGTACCGTAGTGAAGAGCTCATCCAAACAATTACCATGAAAGTATTTATAAAAAGGCACAGAGAAGCAACCTTATAGCAGTGGGTCAGGGCTTGAAGCCGATCTGCCAGATCAGGACCAATAATATTGCTGGTTCTTCTTTGGATCTTATCAAGGAGCTCCAGGAAAATAGCAGGGGCACTGGACCATATATGGCAGCAATATTCTAAGCACTGATGAATGGTAGAGTCATAGATATGCAAGATAGATTCCAGAGAGAAAAATTGTATTGCCTAATACAGTGAACTGACTTTCTTAGCAGCTGATCTAGGAATGGATTTAATGTAGTCTTTTAACTTTATGTCAGCTGAGAACGTTAGACTGAGAAGGTACAATGAGTCACTTTCTTGGTGGATAGCATCAGCCATTCTGATGGAAGGTAAAGAGAGGGGTCTCTCAATTAATGGAGAGCAGTTTAGTTTTAGAGGCATTAAAATAGTCATCTTTTGCCCCAGTTAACAATGGTCTTGAGGTAATTTTATAAATGCCATTTTGACCTTGTCTAACTGATCAGCCTTGTTATCGAGCCATGAGTAAATGGCAGTGTTGTCAGTGTAGATTCCAAGTTGAGAGCTGATGTCATCAAGGTTGTTGCTAATGAAGATTAAAAACAGTGTGGGGCCAAGAATGGAGCCCTGGGAGAAAATTGTGTTAGTATGAAAGGATGTAGATGAGTGTCCCAGGACAATTTGATAGGAATGAATGGATCAGCTCAAAAACATGCCCATAGATATCATAGCTGTTCAGCTTTTGGAAAAGACCTGAATGCCAAACCCTGTCAAAGGCTTTCGAGATGTCCAATGCTACAGCCTGGGCTTCACTATTTTTATTTATAGCATGATAGATTCTTTCTGCAGTTATGATATATAAATCTTTTTTTTTATAAAAAGAGGAAAGCTAAGTGTTATTTCCTTGGATTCTTCTGTCCTTCCCATCACGTTTGCTAATTCAACACCAACAAAAATCCTGTGGTAATTTACACATTTTCATACCAAGTAATCATACGAACAAAGTATGTAAAATATTTTCTAAAAGCTTAAATGTTCACTTATAATATCTATTATAAACTTTTTCCATGGATTTTATAATCAATAGCTAAAACCCCTCAGGCAAGTGTCTTATATCAAATATCCCTTTTATTCATTTCTTTTTTTTTTCTTTTTGTTACAAATACTGTAAGCTTTTGATTGAACAGACTGATGTCTGCTAATGCTAAACACGATGTTGGCTAAATCTGAATGTGTAATCAAAAAAGACATTTTTTTTTAATTTTATAAAAAAAAATAAAAGCTCTATTATATATACATTGTCTTTTTAAATGCCATGTCCCTTCAAAATACAGGCAGTCATGATTCTCCCCACAGATTTTTCATTATCTGTGAATTGTCACTAGAAAGCTAGTGAAGTGTTATTCCTTCTTGTCACACAAGGCTAGAGATCCCAATTTGCACCACTATTTAATCTGGGGAGACAATAGATGGGTTCATGCCTTTCCCAAGGGCATTTGTGTAAGAGTGAATGCACCAGACTAACCTGAAATTTGAACTCAGCTCACCATTTCTGTTTTCCATGCCAAAATCTATTAGATATCCTGTAATATACAGTAGAGTACTACTAATGTACCTGTACCATGAAAAATGATGCCAATTTTCGAAAGTTTTAATAATGAGATGCAATGAAACTGTTGTGGAGTAAATAGTACACCCCCAGTGACTATATGAACTAGTCCATTACTATAAAGAGCTCTAGGTCAGAGGTTAGACTGGTAGTCGTTTGGAGTCAATCAAGGAAGTATCTGAAGCCATATGTATATATGAAGTATGTTATATAAGTAAGAGTGTGTTATAACAATAGCCATAATATTGTTACATTATAATAGAAACAAATGTCTTGAAACAATATAGAGATTCAATAAAGCAAAGATAAAAAAAATTCACAACTAAAATAGAGGCCAATGAACTATTTAATTAAACTGTTTCCTTGTTTTATGGTATCTATGATTCATTGATTACTCCTGGTATTATATAAATCACTTTTTGCTAAATATCTTTTTATGTTAAAAATTTAATGTGTTTAATATAACAATGAAATGAAATAACCCTTGGAAAAAAAGGTTAGCAATAGAATGACAAAGGTGACAACAAAACCTATTTCAAGACCAAGTTGAAGCAGGATGATCACTTACTAGACAAAGGTATCTGAGTGCCTCATATGAAAGGCTTTAACAAATAAGACTACAATTTAAGAAACATAGGAGTAAAGGCACTGATTAATTAAATGGTTCATTTTGCTTCGGAAGTAATTTTATCTAAATGTAGATAACTGTTTTATTTGTATAGATTATTAAAATGACTAAGGAAAGTATTCACTTCACTTTCCACTATGGATAGGACAGGAAAGGTATAAATAAATACTCTGGAAATATATAAATTGATATACTTTGATAATTATTATATGGTTTGAAGATTATAAAAAAAAGAATATGGAAAATTTACTCACTTTTTAACAGATAGGTTCAGTAATTCTTAATCTATTTTGGCGGTGATCTAGAATTTTATCTAAAATATTTCATGAAGAAACTGGTTCACATAACAGATTTATTTCAAGCATAATTTTAATATATAAGAAAAATGGAAAGTAATTTACAAAGATGAGTAGTATTAGTATTATTTTTTTTCCATACAGAGTTTCAGCCACAAGTGGTTATTAAACCATAGAAAAGTAATTAATTAATCATACAGACTTTCATGATTTTCTGTTCTGCAGTTTAGCAAATAGTGTTGAAATTTTTACAACCAATTGTAGTTACAATGAAGTCAGGCTGAACATTTGAGACAATTAAGGGGGGAAAAAAATGGTTCACTCAACCCAAGTTTGGATTTTTTTGTCTAAAATGCAGACCTGTCACCATTATCAAACTCCTGATTGAGTGTGGTCATAGGGTGACTACACCTCTAAGCACCTGACCAGTTCCCTCCACATATCTGGGTTGAAAGCTGGAGAGATATTTATTCATTCATTCTTGTATAGCATGTGTTTCGTATGTAGACCTGGCAGCGTCCATTGCTCTCTCAGTCAAAGCACATCTTGGTAACAGACATGTTACTAGAAGTTCCACTGGGGGAATCCTCTGCCCTAGATATTGACTTCAGTCGAGAAAACCTTCTTCCTAGTGATGTTGTGTTATCACTGCACTGGCTGCATGCATAGCTGTAAAGCCCAGACTATCCCATTTTTCTCAGCAGCCATTCACCCTACAAGATGGATCATCTGCCTTTTGACAAGATTTGTTTTTAGTCCTGCTGTGTGTCTAGCCACCTTCCTCATCAGAAAAACCTGGTGGGGGAACTGGTTTAGTTGCCAATGATCCAACCATGCGGCAGGTAGTACTATGTTTCATGATACCAGTAGCACTCATAGAGTGACCTTTAATAGGGTCCATTAAACCTTGAATCTGTTATCTGAGCATCCTTTAAATCTAGGACTTACAGTAATGACCAATCTGTCATAGATGACTAAAGGTTACCAAATATTTATTGATTAACATTTTATGAATTTGCTTTTGGATAACATCTTTACATCATTGATTAGAATTTATTTTACCTAATTAAGCTTGTGTACTGTATTGATAAAGTTTTGAATTGTGAACTTTTGAACTCTTCATATCAAGAAATGTAATGAACTTTTTCCTTTACTAATCATAGCTTAAATGTTTTGTATAAGTTTTGTTACTTTTGAACATAGTTTTGTTTTTTCTGCTATTGATAGTCTCCTTCTCCCCATGTTGTGCACTTTGGGTTGAAGATAGTCTTTTTTTTATTTTTACTTATTTATTAATTTTGGTTTTTGAGTATTGAAGAAAAGGAATAAAATTCTTGTTTGGATGTGTTGAAATGTTAAATGCTTTATTCCTTACAATTTCTGGATTCTAATCTTGTTATTAGCAACATTTCAGCTGATGCAATTTCTGATTGTTTTCTGTTGTGTTTGGTCTTTACAAGTTACTTCATACTTTTGGGGATTTTTTTACCCCATTTCATCATTTCAGTGAAAACATAGAAAAA
The DNA here is from genome assembly GCA_903632075.3 of Acanthosepion pharaonis. Classification (NCBI taxonomy): domain Eukaryota; kingdom Metazoa; phylum Mollusca; class Cephalopoda; order Sepiida; family Sepiidae; genus Acanthosepion; species Acanthosepion pharaonis. The sequence continues at coordinate 596,954 of CAHIKZ030000212.1, read as the reverse complement.
TCCAAAAGAGTAAAAATATTGAGACAAATATCAATTTCATATTATGACTGCAAACAAAATGACAGACTGGAATTCGTATAAACAGCTAGGAAATGTTGAAGAAAAGATATTTAACCATAAATTTAAAATCCTGGCACACATTGTCTTTTTTGGATGTTGATTAGATTATGTGAATATTAATAAATTGTTAATAAGACCAAAGTAATTGAATTCACTTCATTGACAATGAAAAAACATGTCTATTCTGTGACACAGAGTTGAGAGATTTCAAAGTAGAGTTGTTGCTGAGGAAAGAAAAGGTAACTCACTCCAACACCATAAATCGTGGAATGCACAGGCCGGTGTAAATCACAGCCAACTGGAAGTGTTTTAACAGTGGATGGAAAATGCGACACCAAAATCCAAGGGGGCATTAGAAGTGCAAAAGATGCCTTCCAAAAGCTAAGCAAGAAATTCAGGGATGAGGGCAGGAGTTAGATAATTACATAATTGGACAAAATGCTATCATTTTCAGTGGTAATGGATTAATATGGACATTCCATGAATTAACCAAATGTTTTAAAATGTTTAACAAACTGATGTATAGAAATATTTAATTAATTAAAAATTCTCAGTAACTAATTGATAGGTTGACTCATTTTAGTAAATCTTATCTGTTGCAAGAATCATTAGAATCTGTTTCTTTTTTAGCAAAATCGACAGTCAGTTTTGGCAACTATTGCCTATGAGAACAATTGGTCAGTTACTTAACCTTTAGCATTCTGCATTATTAATATTACTTCCCTTTTCACTGCATTCTTTTTCAACATCTCTCAGTTGCAGTATCCTCAATTTCAATTGTCAATTTCACTCAAAGGTTTTTTTTTGTTGCCATAGCTGGATATGACAACACAACTATGAAATTCAAACACACTATTATTCAGTGATCAGAGTCACCTTCAGTGACAGGATAAACTTTTTGCACAGCAAATGAAATCGCATCCAGAGTGATAAGGGTTAAGAAATGACCTCATGAATTTAGATCCTTAGTTTCAGAGATTTCTAACTGATACAAATCAAACTAAAGCTGCATTAAAAAAACAAAAAAAAAGAATGTAAGAAGAATAGAAATAGGAAGAAAAATAATTACATTGGACATTTCAAAAGACAAATTATGAAAATGGCAAACAAATCGATATAGACACGGTTATGTAGAGTAAACTTTAAAAGAGAAATTTAGTTAATATCAGCCAAAAATAGCAGCAATAAGGAAGAACTCCTGTAATGACCTGGATAGAAAATTCCTCTAAATATGAACTACAAAATGGAAGTATCAAAATCAAGCAAGAATAAAAATTCAAGTGTCTGGGCAGTCATTTAACAAAGGACAAAAAATATGACACCAAAATGTGAAGACATATTAGAATAGATACCTTCTAAAAGCTAAGTAAAATTTTGAGAAACAGGAAAATTTTGTTAGAAATCAAAAAAAAAGAATGCTGAACTGTTATGTAATATCAGTCCTTTTATATGGCTGTAAATGCTGTACAATCTCCTCACAGATGAAGAAGAAACTTGAAGCAACATAAATATGGTTCTACACGAGGATACTGAGAATGCCATGAACTGAACATGTGAACAACGAAGAAGTTTTAAGGAAAATGGAAATGAAAAGGATGCTTTCACTTAGAATCAGAGATAGTTGAATTTTCTAGGATCTGTAAGGAAGAATGACAGCTTGAAGAATTTTGTACTCAAAGGACATATTGAATTCAAGTGGAACAGAAAGAATCTGTGAGTAACCTTCCTAATGAGTTTGTGTAAATGGATGGCAGAACATGGATTAGAAAGGATAATTAAAAGACAAACCTTACCAAGAGTTTCAAGGGTAGGAAGATGTGGAGAGTCATGATCATCAACAACCTGAAGGGACAAGGCACACAGGTGAACAGCAAATATAGATTATATGACAATATAAGTGAGGCAATCAACCACAAAGAAAGGTTGCAAATTAACCTGGAAATAATTACAAGAGTAGATATGAATGGGTAGGAATGATGATCGAATAGGATGTGTAAAAATAACTCTGCACTTTGAACATGCAGTTGAATAATAAAAGCATACACATCTAAATTGGTTGTAGAGAATGAAACATACAAAGTCCTTGACGATTCAGAGATTCAAACAGATCATCCAATCTGGTCTAATAGACTGGGTCTGTAGCCATAGAGGGATGTGCCATGTTGTTAGGTTTTGGTAACACAGCAGATCATAAATAAAAATCTACAAGAAAATAAAAACTACCTTAACTGAGTTATCAACAGTGTTGTGCATTTTGTCTGAAGAAATTCTTATTCCAGCCCTGATTCTAAAAGTAGTCCTCAGAAAGTTACAATGGCTATTAAGTTGAGAATCATTCATTCTTAGCTATGGTACACAATGTACGTAGAGGAGTCCACATTAAAGTTTGTTGTCAATCTCAATATTGTAAGATTTTGGGAAACCCAAATCAACTCTATTGGGATGCCACACATTAAGACAAACTGAGGAGGAAAAAAAGCTAGATGACCTGTAGGTCAGTATTACTCAACAAAAGCTAACAGAGGTAAAAGGAGACAGAGGCTGAGATGGAGTGTGTGGTGAGTGTAGAGTGGAGAGTGTCCAGATTATACTGAATAGTGTGAGACTTAGTGTCATTTAGTCTTAGATTGGAAGCCACTAGTTACTGTTGGTGGGAACACTCAGTGAAAGTAGGGAAAAAAAATTGTTGGGTCCTGACCAAAAAGAATAAAAATAAAAATGTTTTGTCATTTTGTTAGAATTTGGGAATTGGGTTAGGCTGAATATTTTTTGGTATAAGAAATAAAAATAACAAAAAATACTGACGGCCATTCTCTCAGCTGTATGTTTCACTGTCTGGACTCTATTCTTTTACTACAGGCCAACTGTAACTGCTTCTTCCAATTCAGCATTCCCTTTTTATACTGAAAGATGATATGAATATTAAATAGACACCTCAAATGAAAGTAGCATTTTCTTCACTAGTGTGTGTTTTTCTTATTTTTGTGTTTTGTGGTCACCAAGCCTTCTTGGCATCTCTTTTAAACTGATCAATAAGTCCCAGGTTTTCCCTTGTTCAGTTATGCCTACCATTTTCAACACACTTTCCACCCTCTCTTACTACCACCACCACTACTACTACTTCTATGTAGAATTATGTTAAAAAAATAAATCACTACATATAAACTGTTCATATTGATCCTAGTAAACTAGGAAATACAAACACACATATACAGGATGAATGGGTAAATTGTCACCATTTTATATTTTAATTTCACTTGTGTTCAACATGTTTTTTGATTTTGTTGACTGCACAGTATAGTAGGGTCAGTTGGACACTGTCTATGAGAAAAAGAACACCATGACACAATTCAGTCTGCCAGAAATTTGGAAACAGCATGCTGTACTGCTTGACATTCGTGCTGGAACTTCAATACAAACATTTCAGTGTGTTTGGTGTCAATGTAAGGACAGTGCAGAGGATTCAGAAGAATGAGCATAATGGTGATTACGAAGGTGTTTGGTGTGATCACTATTGATTGCAATGTTATACCTCCATTCTTCTTCCCTTTGAGAATATGAATGGGGGCATAACATCAAGTGCCTGGAGGAAGTAGTGCTGCCAAAGCCTAAAATTCTTATCAGATAAAGTCTTAAACAGAATGACAATACTGGAAAAAGCAACCTACCCATTCAGTAAAGTGAAGAGCTTGAAGCCTAGATTGCCTAGAGGGGGGCAAAAATGCTTAACAATGTTAAATCCTATGAAGAATGGTCCTAATTAGATCTTGCTCTTGCTTCTTGAAGATGATTCAGACAAGCTGATTGAAAACTGCTGAGTCCACTAAAACATGTTGATCTCCATTCTACCCTCTCAGGCTAAGTGCTCGAGGATGTTATGAGGTATATTGACAGCTGACAAGTTGCTCTTCAGTTTGTGTCTTTGTATCTTAGCCATGGGCATCCTACATTCCTTTAGTCCTGATCTAAGTGGCTGTACATTAGGATCTTGGATATCCTGTCATCAGACATTCTCAAGACATGACCAGTCTACCGTAACTTAGACTGTATATGAAAAGTCTTGATTCCTCAATATTACACCTATATATTACACTATATTAGATGACATATCTTGAAGGGTAACTCCACAGATGACATGCAGACAGCTTTTTATGGAAAACATCCAGCTGGTGTATAGTCCATGACTCTGAGCCGTACAAAGGATGACAAGAACAACAGCTTTGTAAACCCGAATTTTTGTATCAAATACCCGCTCATTCCACAAGCGATGGCAAAGTTTGCCAAAAAGCACTGGTAACCCTTAGTAATCTGGTGCATGATTTCATCATCTAAAGTTCCACTGTAGTTGACCTTTCTACCAAGATAGGTGAAAGACTTTACATAGTTCAGGGATTTGTCTTCTACTTTCAATGGTCTCTCTGGAATTTGTAGACTGGTGGTTTTTGTTTCTCACCATAGAATTGCTTTGAGTAGGAAAAGGTTGGTGCACTACTTCAGTTTTCTTTATGCTAAGTGTAAGACCAAAGGCTTTACATGCAGCAGAGAAACGATTTATTAGATGTTGGGCCTCCTTAAAGGATGTCACAACAAAGCATCATCATCAGCAAACAACAAATCATGAATAATTTGTGTATGGGTGGGTCTTGGCTTTGAAGCACTAATGATTGAAGAGTCCATCAGTTGTTCAAAACTGAAACTTGACACCGATCTCTCTGTTTGCATGCATATTTCAGCATCACTGAGAAGAAAAGGCAGAAAATGACAGGGGCCATGACACACCCCAGCTTGGTGCCATTTGACATCAAAAATTCTGACATCATGCCATCAGAGATGATATTAGCTTTCATTCCTTCATAAAAGGAGATGATGACCTTTAGCATGTTTTTTTTCTGGGATGCCGAGTTTCCTCAATACTTGCCAAGAGCCTGTCAAAGGCCTTCGTCAAGTCCACAGACACCATATATAACTCCTGGTTTTCTTGCAAACCTTCTGCAACTTGAAGAAAATATGTCAATGGTGCCACGACCCAAACAAAAAACCACATTGCGATTCAGGATAGATGTCATCAAGGTGTATAATGATTCTGTTTAGAATCAGTCTCGCTAGGATTTTGCCTGCAATTGAAAGTAGAGATATCCCCGATGATTATCTGAGACACACCTGGAACCCTTGTTTTGTAGAGGTGTTTAATAGAGGTGTCTTTATAATCCTGTGGGATACAGCCTGCCTTCCATATCTCCACGAAAAGGAGATGTAACTTTTCTACAAACTTTTGGCCACCATGCTTATACACTTCTGGTGGAATAGGATCTTTAGGGTAGGTGATTTTCAGATGAGATTTGCTTGATGGAGTCACTTACCTCTTGATAGGTAGGTTCAAAAAGACAACTCCGGAATTTCTGGATTTTACTCAATTGATGTTATGGCTCCCGCATTAGTAACTGAAGTGGTGTTTAACACAGTTTCAAAAATGCCCTTTCCAGCGATCTAAAATGTCTAACTTATCTGTCAAGAGTTTCACCATCCTCTGTGGAGATTGGAGCAACACCACTTTTCTGAGGACCGAAAACGCTCTTGAGGCCAGCATAGAAAGCCTTTACATCCTTTCTATCTGAAGCTTTTTGAGTTCAGTGGCCTTTTCAGATCACCAATGCTCTTTCATGGCTCTGAGGCTCATGAAACCTGACTTTGCACTTCTTGTAAGCAATCTTCTTATCGGACAAGTTCTTGTCCTCAATCCATCTTTATAAGAAGAGTGCAATTTATCTATAAGCTGCTGAACCTCTATATTATCGTTATCAGACCAGTCTTGATGTTTCGATATGGCAGGCTGAGAACCTCAAGGATGTAGAATATGTTTGCATCCTGCAGAGCCTTCTAAGATGATTCAATATCATTGTAATGTTTACAGAATTGTCAGTCAAAGAGCTCAATTTTCATTTCAGTTGATTTAAGAGGCAGTACATTAATGCTTGGGCACTAGATTTTATAATCCTTCGCTTTTGCAGATGAAGTGTAGCTTTACTCAAGTAGAGCGTGATCTGACAGATAGCATGTTGTGTGGAATGAAGTAGAGGATGTTGATTTTATGTTCTGGCTCATTCTTATTCCAACTATGAATACTTATGTCATCAGCATCACTCCCATCATCATCATCATCAGTACATTGGTCTCGGAAGGGAAAGCAGGATTGCTATCTTCTATTAGTTGAACCATTTGGGATGTGGTATGGGATGCTTAAATGATCAGTGCTCATCTCTTCACATCTATGCTTGTAAATTTGAAGGGCATAGTCTAGGAATAATTTAATTTAAAAGCTTTTGTTCAATTCTACAATATTTCAACATAAATATGGTTCTACACAGCAGAGGATACTGAGAATGCCATGAACTGAACATGTGAACAACGAAAAGTTTTAAGGAAAATGGAAATGAAAAGGATGCTTTCACTTAGAATCAGAGATAGTTGAATTTTCTAGGATCTGTAAGGAAGAATGACAGCTTGAAGAATTTTTGTACTCAAAGGACATATTGAATTCAAGTGGAACAGAAAGAATCTGTGAGTAACCTTCTAATGAGTTTGTGTAAATGGATGGCCAGAACATGGATTAGAAAGGATAATTAAAAGACAAACCTTACCAAGAGTTTCAAGGGTAGGAAGATGTGGAGAGTGATCATCAACAACCTGAAGGGACAAGGCACACAGGTGAACAGCAAATATAGATTATATGACAATATAAGTGAGGCAATCAACCACAAAGAAAGGTTGCCATTAACCTGGAAATAATTACAAGAGTAGATATGAATGGGTAGGAATGATGATCCAATAGGATGTGTAAAAATAACTCTGCACTTTGAACATGCAGTTGAATAATAAAGCATACACATCTAAATTGGTTGTTTAAGAATGAAACATACAAAGTCCTTGACGATTCAGAGATTCAAACAGATCATCCAATCTGGTCTAATAGACTGGGTCTGGTAGCCATAGAGGATGTGCCATGTTGTGGATTTTGGTAACACAGCAGATCATAAAATAAAATCTACAAGAAAATAAAAACTACCTTAACTGAGTTATCAACAGTGTTGTGCATTTTGTCTGAAGAAATTCTTATTCCAGCCCTGATTCTAAAAAATAGTCCTCAGAAAGTTACAATGGCTATTAAGTTGAGAATCATTCATTCTTAGCTATAATTTTTACAATGTAAATGAGAGGAACTCCACATTAAAGTTTGTTGTCAATCTCAATATTGTAAGATTTTATAAAACCCAAATCAACTCTATTGGGATGCCACACATTGGGCAAACTGAGGAGGAAAAAGAAAGCTAGATGACCTGTAAGGTCAGTATTACTCAACAAAGCTAACAGAGGTAAAGGAGAGACAGAGGCTGAGATGGAGTGTGTGGTGAGTGTAGAGTGGAGAGAGTGTCACAGTTATACTGAATAGTGTGAGACTTAGTGTCATTTAGTCTTAGATTGGAAGCCACTAGTTACTGTTGGTGGGAACACTCAGTGAAAGTAGGGAAAAAAAAATTGTTGGGTCCTCTGACCAAAAGAATAAAAATAAAAATGTTTTGTCATTTTGTTAGAATTTGGGAATTGGGTTAGGCTGAATATTTTTGGTATAAAAATAAAAATAACAAAAAATACTGACGGCCATTCTCTCAGCTGTATGTTTCACTGTCTGGACTCTATTCTTTTACTACAGGCCAACTGTAACTGCTTCTTCAATTCAAGCATTCCCTTTTATACTGAAAGATGATATGAATATTAAATAGACACCTCAAATGAAAGTAGCATTTTCTTCACTAGTGTGTGTTTTTCTTATTTTTGTGTTTTGTGGTCACCAAGCCTTCTTGGCATCTCTTTTGAAGCTGATCAATAAGTCCCAGGTTTTCCCTTGTTCAGTTATGCCTACCATTTTCAACACACTTTCCACCCTCTCTTACTACCACCACCACTACTACTACTTCTATGTAGAATTATGTTAAAAAAATAAATCACTACATATAAACTGTTCATATTGATCCTAGTAAACTAGGAAATACAAACACACATATACAGGATGAATGGGTAAATTGTCACCATTTTATATTTTTAATTTCACTTGTGTTCAACATGTTTTTGATTTTGTTGACTGCACAGTATAGTAGGGTCAGTTGGACACTGTCTATGAGAAAAAGAACACCATGACACAATTCAGTCTGCCAGAAATTTGGAAACAGCATGCTGTACTGCTTGACATTCGTGCTGGAACTTCCAATACAAACATTTCAGTGTGTTTGGGTGTCAATGTAAGGACAGTGCAGAGGATTCAGAAAGAATGAGCATAATGGTGATTACGAAGGTGTTTGGTGTGATCACTATTGATTGCAATGTTATACCTCCATTCTTCTTCCCTTTGAGAATATGAATGGGGGCATAACATCAAGTGCCTGGAGGAAGTAGTGCTGCCAAAGCCTAAAATTCTTATCCAGATAAAGTCTTAAACAAGAATGACAATACTGGAAAAAAGCAAACCTACCCATTCAGTAAAGTGAAGAGCTTGAAGCCTAGATTGCCTAGAGAGGGCAAAAAATGCTTAACAATGTTAAATCCTATGAAAGAATGGTCCTAATTAGATCTTGCTCTTGCTTCTTGAAGATGATTCAGACAAGCTGATTGAAAACTGCTGAGTCCACTAAAACATGTTGATCTCCATTCTACCCTCTCCAAGGCTAAGTGCTCGAGGATGTTATGAGGTATATTGACAGCTGACAAGTTGCTCTTCAGTTTGTCTTTGTATCTTAGCCATGGGCATCCTAAATTCCTTTAGTCCTGATCTAAGTGGCTGTACATTAGGATCTTGGATATCCTGTCATCAGACATTCTCAAGACATGACCAGTCTACCGTAACTTAGACTGTATAAGAAAAGTCTTGATTCCTCCAATATTACACCTATATATTACACTATATTAGATGACATATCTTGAAGGGTAACTCCACAGATGACATGCAGACAGCTTTTATGGAAAACATCCAGCTGGTGTATATAGTCCATGACTCTGAGCCGTACAAAAGGATGACAAGAACAACAGCTTTGTAAACCCGAATTTTTGTATCAAATACCCCGCTCATTCCACAAGCGATGGCAAAGTTTGCCAAAAGCACTGGTAGCCTTAGTAATCTGGTGCATGATTTCATCATCTAAAGTTCCACTGTAGTTGACCTTTCTACCAAGATAGGTGAAAGACTTTACATAGTTCAGGGATTTGTCTTCTACTTTCAATGGTCTCTCTGGAAATTTGTAGACTGGTGGTTTTTGTTTCTCACCATAGAATTGCTTTGGAGTAGGAAAGGTTGGTGCACTACTTCAGTTTTCTTTATGCTAAGTGTAAGACCAAAGGCTTTACATGCAGCAGAGAAACGATTTATTAGATGTTGGGCCTCCTTAAAGGATGTCACAACAAGAGCATCATCATCAGCAAACAACAAATCATGAATAATTTGTGTATGAAGGTGGGTCTTGGCTTTGAAGCACTAATGATTGAAGAGTCCATCAGTTGTTCAAAACTGAAACTTGACACCGATCTCTCTGTTTGCGAATGCATATTTCAGCATCACTGAGAAGAAAAGGGCGAAAATGACAGGGGCCATGACACACCCTAGCTTGGTGCCATTTGTGACATCAAAGGATTCTGACATCATGCCATCAGAGATGATATTAGCTTTCATTCCTTCATAAAAGGAGATGATGACCTTTAGCATGTTTTCTGGGATGCCGAGTTTCCTCAATACTTGCCAAAGAGCCTGTCAAAGGCCTTCGTCAAGTCCACAGACACCATATATAACTCCTGGTTTTTCTTGCAAACCTTCTCTGCAACTTGAAGAGAAAATATGTCAATGGTGCCACGACCCAACCAAAAACCACATTGCGATTCAGGATAGATGTCATCAAGGTGTATAATGATTCTGTTTAGAATCAGTCTCGCTAGGATTTTGCCTGCAATTGAAAGTAGAGATATCCCCCGATGATTATCACAGACACACCTGGAACCCTTGTTTTTGTAGAGGTGTTTAATAGAGGTGTCTTTATAATCCTGTGGGATACAGCCTGCCTTCCATATCTCCACGAAAAGGAGATGTAACTTTTCTACAAACTTTTGGCCACCATGCTTATACACTTCTGGTGGAATAGGATCTTTAGGAGTAGGTGATTTTCCAGATGAGATTTGCTTGATGGAGTCACTTACCTCTTGATAGGTAGGTTCAAAAGACAACTCCGGAATTTCTGGATTTTACTCAATTGATGTTATGGCTCCCGCATTAGTAACTGAAGTGGTGTTTAACACAGTTTCAAAATGCCCTTTCCAGCGATCTAAAATGTCTAACTTATCTGTCAAGAGAGTTTCACCATCCTCTGTGGAGATTGGAGCAACACCACTTTTCTGAGGACCGAAAACGCTCTTGAGGCCAGCATAGAAAGCCTTTACATCCTTTCTATCTGAAGCTTTTTGGAGTTCAGTGGCCTTTTCAGATCACCAATGCTCTTTCATGGCTCTGAGAGCTCATGAAACCTGACTTTTGCACTTCTTGTAAGCAATCTTCTTATCGGACAAGTTCTTGTCCTCAATCCATGCTTTATAAGAAGAGTGCAATTTATCTATAAGCTGCTGAACCTCTATATTATCGTTATCAGACCAGTCTTGATGTTTACGATATGGCAGGCTGAGAACCTCCAAGGATGTAGAATATGTTGCATCCTGCAGAGCCTTCTAAGATGATTCAATATCATTGTAATGTTTACAGAATTAAGTCAAAGAGCTCAATTTTCATTTCAGTTGATTTAAGAGGCAGTACATTAATGCGCTTGGGCACTAGATTTTATAATCCTTCGCTTTTGCAGATGAAGTGTAGCTTTACTCCGAAGTAGAGCGTGATCTGACAGATAGCATGTTGTGTGGAATGAACACGTTATCTTAAAATCTTTTATGTCCCGTCTTTTGGTGATGATGTAGTCGATCAGATGCCAGGCTTTCGAGCTGGGTTGCTGGTAGAAGGTATTAGTAGTACTATGGTCAAATTCTATACAGATAGTGAGAAGGTGTAATCCATTCAAATTCATATGACCAACACCATGGTGACCTAAAATGCCCTTCCAAGTATGATAATCATTGCCAACACAAGCATTGAAATCACCTGTAAGAATTAATTTATTCTTAAGTTGGACTTTGGAGATGACATCCCGAAGAAGATTGTAAAAATCATCTTTTTCTTGCTCTGAACTACCTAAGGTTGGCGCGTAGCAGCTAAACATCGTCACATGGTAGTTGCACTCCAGATTGAGGGTTAATGCCATTATACGATCTGATACAACTTTAGGTAAGACTGGCAGTAAGCTAGCAAGGTCTGACTTGATGGCTAAGCCAACAGCAGACTGGTGTGGCTCTTTCTCAGTCTTGCCAGCCCATAAAAACATGTATCCACCTTGTTCTTCCATAAGATGAGAATTGCCAGCCAGACGTGTTTCACTAATGGCCGCTATGTTGATGTTATACTTCAACTCAAGAGAAACAAGAGCTGTTTTACGCTCTGGTGCAGAATCATTGTCCTGGAGAGTGCAAACATTCCAGGATCCAAAATGAAAATTCTTCTTATATTTCTTTTGATCTTTCTTGCTGTTTCGACTGCGTTATTGAATAACCAGACAGCTGCAGTGGGCTGCCAATCTCTGTGTGAGCAAGCAATGTTTAGGGCTCCTTTTATTGCCCCCTCCCCATAATAGAGAAAGCAGTGCAGATCCCAAATAGGGCTGCTTTGTCACTGATAGAGGACATCGACATCACACTTGCTCATGGGTTTGTGAAAGAACGGCCATCACCCATCGGTCTGCCACTGTGTAGATCTCAAGCTAGAGCCTTCCAGTAATATCCTTTACCTGACCCAGTCGCCTTCACTCTCTTGCCAGCGGACCTTGCAAGTGAACTGTGTGGATAAAAACAAATCAAGGTAAACCACCAGAAAACCCACACAAATGATTTGATTAAAGTGGTGAAGGCTTGTGCAGAACCATCCACACTTTTTGGAACTATTGATAAACTCAGTCTGTGCAAATAAATACCACAGACAAAGCAGACAATAGACCTCAGGCTTTTCATGTAAGAGTTTTTCATCTCTGAGACCAGCCATGTTCTATAACACTAAAGAGCTTGTTTATATATATATATATATATATATATATATATATATATATATATATATATATATATACAAAGTGGAAAAAATTTACTTGTGATGCATTTCGTCCTTCAGGACTTCATCAAATTAAATTTATGTTAGTTTGATGAAGTCCTGAAGGATGAAACCCATCTCAAGTAAACTTTTTACATTTTATCATACAATTTCTTCCCCAATACTGTTTTTGATATGCAAAAATATATATTGTTATCTCATTTTTATTTATTTATTTATATATATATATATATATATATATATATATATAACAACAAAAGATAGAAACAAGTTTACATTATGTACTTGGTATTTACACTATTTACATTCAGATATATCCTTGGCATCACATGGAGATACAAAGTTACCAACACTGTTCTGCTGGAGCAAACAGACACCTGGAGTATGCATTTTCTTCTTTGTCAATATCATCTTTGATCAGGTCAGACCTCACTACATTTCAAGAATGTTTGCAAGAGGGACCTAAAATACACAAGGATCAACTCTGGTAGTGTCTTTTCCTTTATCAATGTCATCTTCAATGGCTGGGTCACATACATTGTATGAATGGCAGGCATATACCAAAAAATTTCATGTATTTTGAGCTGGTCATGGGACACCATCTGGTAGGCAGACTCACACTCCTTTTTCAAAAATGTTTGCAAGTGGGGTCCAAAATGCACAGGCATCGATTCTGGTAGCTGAGAACAGCTAGCAGACAATTGCAGCAGTTGGAACCATGCTGTTCATAGAGGAGTCAACTGTTGGAGATCAGAAGAGAGCAAAGGAAGAATAGAGAGCAATGTATGAACTCCGTTCCAAATTGTAGCTTCATCTGTCACACTTGTGGAAGAGTGTCATGCAAAGATTGGTCTGTTAAGCTACTCCAAACGCTGCTCCCAAACGGACAGTGTTTGACCAAAAAAGGCACTACCATTGTCTTGCAAGATAAATGGATGCTTACTATTGCTATTACTGTTGTCCTCATCTTTGATGTTGTTATCACAATGTTTCAGCCATTGTGTTCTCTGGCCTTCATTGGTGTATATCCAGGTAACCTACATGGAATTCTGAACTGAACCCTTTATTTAAAGTACATTGTGATAACAACAAAAATGATAAATCCACATGCCACTAATTCAGACAGAAAGTATTTGTGCTTATGGCCATATCATGTTGAAACACCGGTTCCTGCATGATCACTGAAGTTAAGCAATATTGAGCCTGGTCAGTACCTAGATGGATGACCACTTGGGGATAACAGGTGGTGTAATGGATAATGGCTCAGAATTGGTAATATTCACTTAAGTGCAAATACAATTGGGAAAGATATGAATCCACCTCTTCTCCCCCCAGCTATAGGTTAATTAGTAAGAATTGTATCAGTAAACCATTACTATCTCCACCGTAAAAATTTCTTACAATCTAAAAATATTTTCTGGGTTTAAATAACCTGCAAAGGGATTGATAAGCCATAGTAAATGAATAAATCAATCAATGAAATACTGATTAGTTACACAAGCATGTCTTTTAGATTTATTTACATTCTCTGGAAAATAAATGTATAGAAATTACCATGGCCACAAAGTGACGGATTAGTTTATATATTGATTGTAATATAGGATTGATCCCCCACTTTATATCGACATTATAATTTCTTGTTTACTGATAAGCCATAGAAAGCGAATCAATCAATGAAATACTGATTAACTACACAGGAATGTCTTAGATTTATTTACATTCTCTGGAATAGGAATGTATAGAAACTACTGTAACCACAAAGTGAGGGATCAGTTTATATATTGATTGTAATATAGAATTGATCCCCCACTTTATATTTGCATTATAATTTCTTGTTTGTTTATCTAATTCTGATTAGGGACGAATCCACTTCTTGTCACCCAGCTATGGTTTAATTTATAAGATTTGTATCACTAAATCTATATCTCAAAAAAAAAAATTCTTGCAATCTAAAACTATTTCCTGGCTTTAAATAACCTGCAAAGGGTTCATAAGCTGTAGAAAATGAATGAATCAATAAAAGTACTTTCTCATATATAAACTCCTGCTCAAATTTGCTTAGTGTCAGTTTACTATGATGACATTGTGTAATAATGTTTATTAATCATATGCATATATAAAGTGACAAGCAATGATAGGATTTTTGGCACTAAGAAGTTGCACACCAATCACAGATGTATCAAACAATGCATCTGCAGAATAAGGCTTATTAAAAGAACTTTCTTTTGCATCACAACAACGCCAGGCTGCATTACAGCCAATAAATGGCAGAAATGATGTGAAATTCATATTTGTTGTCTATTCATTGTATAGCTTCAATTTGGTTGTTACTAAAATTGTCAAAGGTGTTGAAAAGTCAACACATTTCATCTACCACTGAAACTGAAGTTGCTGTTATTTAGATTAAAATTAAATTGGAAACTTTGTCCATGGATGCAAAGAAAAATGCAGGTAGGACAATTTGAAAAAAATCTGAGTAATTAAATGATTACTCTCTTGAATGATCAATTTTTAATTTTGAAGAAAAAATATGTTGACTTCATTTTGATACCAGCTTGTTTATTCTGTCTGGTATAAAACTTGTTTTAGAGGATTGCAAACCTTATTCATGACTTGACTCTGTAGTGATATGTAAATGACTTCCTAATTAGCATAGCTGTGGTGTAGACTATATAAATGCCCAAGCAGTAAGGATAGAGAAGCTCTTCATATGTAAAATAAATGACTACCACTAGACTGATAAAATACAAAGAAAAGCATAATTTCTTCATAACAGAATCATAATTCTAAAGAAAAATAATTTTACTTGGTTTTGATACTGTTTTCCAAATTCTGTCTCTGATCGAAAACTGCTTGAAAAGCGGGGGACCTTATCAATTTGAATTTTGGAGAGAAATAATTTTCCTTTATTTTCATAACACGTTTTATAGAATTGGAGACTTTATCAATCAGTTCTTGTAATAAATGTATTCAGTTTGTATTCTTAACTAATGGTATGTCAGAAATGCATATGAAATCAGCCTCTTCTGTCTAACTGTTTCTTTGGATTCACATAGTATTTTGTGGAATCTCAAAGCCTTTTTCCAACATTAAATTTAAGATGTGAAAAAGAAAATGGAAATTGAATGTATCTTTGAATTCTTGTGCATATGAATGATTTATTTCTCAGACCTTTTCAAAATGGAAATTTTTCTTCAAATTGATTAAACTCCAGTATATTGTTCCTGTATGCTAAAATGATCTTAGAGACTGTCACGTTTTCGTGTCATCCTATTTGTTCTTGTTCATCCATATTTCACTTTTGACTTCTGAGGACATTGATACAAAGTGTAACTTCGGATTAAATTGTGGTTCAACTGCTTTCAGACTTTGGTGCATAATTGTGAAAATTTAGAAAATTTCCCATTTCTTGGACAATGCTGAACCTCCTCTACATGTCAACTTATGATTTTGCTCATTTTTGACATTCTCATATTTGAAGGAGACAATATGGAAGACATGTACAGGTTAGGATTAAAAATAAATTAATTACAAGGGAGGCAAATCATTCAGCTTTCTATTTTGAATTATTTCCCTTGACCCCCCCCCCACCAACACTTTTTTTTTTTTTCCTTCTTTATTTTAAAATAGATCAAGGAACGCAGTACCAAATCAATCTGTTTTTTGTTTTTTCGTTTTTTTTTTTTTTTTTTTTTGTGCTTATAGTCTCAGTCTGAAATGTAATTCTCTAGTAAAAATGATTTTGTAACAAATAAAACTTTTAGAAATCTACTTAAAATATAATGCTGTAAATAATTTGATAAAATTGAGAGTAAATAATAGTTTTTAGAATACTAAATGGCATAAATTCTACACATTTCAAATGTGATTCTCTTGTACTGTCACGTACATTATTTGCATTTATAAAAAAGAAAGATTGTGTCTGTATGCATGGATGTTTGTTTATACAACGACCAAGCTAACACCTTTTTAAACTCCCCCACTTTTTTCAAATTTGAATGCGTTGAGGAAAAAGACTGAAAGAAATTTGCTTGCTATAAAAGAAAACTTTAAGTTCAAAGAGATTGCCTGGCGAGCTGAAGAAAAAGACTAAACAAATTCATGAGCCTATGTGAAATTTTCTTTGGACCAGTGAAAATGTATATATATAAAAGAAAGATTGTGTCTATATTTCTGTTTGTGCGATGAGAAAGAAAAATTGGTGGAGGACAGTATATTAAAAATTAATTTTAAAAAATGATTGAAGAATAAAGCATAATAAAAAAGAAAAAAAAAAAGATAAATAATAATAATAATAAAAACAATCTAAAATCAAATGACCTGTTACCAAAAATCAGCTCTGAATTGGAAAATACAAAAAACAACAATTAAACTAAGACATTATTGAATTAGAAAAGCTTTTAATTGCTTTTATTTATAATATAAGTTAAGTTTAAGGATAATATTATCTGAGGCAAAAAAAAAATTTCAATGAAAAATGAATTTTTACAAGAATTGTTTTTTTTTTTTTGTGCATTACAATAATTTATAAAGTTGTTAAATCTTTTAAAATTCAGTTTCAATGTACTGTTATTAAGTAAAACTATTTTTACTAATCATAAATCTAAAAGCATATTACAATCTACAAACAACCAGTATTTAAAAAAAGAATTTTGCATTGTTTCTGGATGTGTGTTAACATGCCTTTTTTTTTTTTTTTTTTTTTTTTTAAAGCCATATGTGAGTACAAAATAATAACTTCCTTGATCCACTCCTTTCAAATTCGGGTGAGCTGCGGAAAAAGATATAAAGAAATTTGTAAGCTTGTGCGCAATTTTCTTTGGACCATTGAAAACGTTTTTACATGAATTAGCCATGGAACCTAGAAAAAGAAAAAAAAAGAAAATAGCAATCTGATGCAAATCCTTTTTTATATAAAATAAACACTAGAAGAGCATGAAAAGTGGATCTGATTAAAAAGGGGAAAACAATTGGGTCTGTAAAATGTTATATGTAGACAGTCGAGTGGCAAAAATGGTGGCTACTACATAGCTTATCAGAAGACTAAGCACGAAAATGGAAATAGATTTCAGTGATGAAATTTGCAATAGGGTGTTAATTGTTGTAGAAAACAATGTTGTTTCTCTGGGAGGGAAAGTGTTACCAACATATGGGCTGCTCAAAACTCATCAGACTTGGACCAATGCCTTACCCACAGAAGTATTGAGAGAAATATCCAATGGCATCAATGCCCTCTGTGCATATGTTGATGAAAATGAGCAAAGGTTGATTCTGGGCCTCAGGAGAGCTTATGACACTGTTGTTGACAGTGTCCACTTCTCCAAAGTAGGAATGTTCTTCTTAGATGCTTCTGGAGGGACAGGAAAGACATTTGTTACTAAGTTGCTTTTAGTCAAAGTTCAACAACACGAGAACATAGCTTTGGGAGTGGCCTTATCTGGCATTGCTGCCATTTTGCTGCCTAGTAGCTGAACTGCACATTCAACTTTTAAGCTTCCATTGGACTTGATTTCATCCAATAATCCAATTTGCAATATCAGCAAAACCTCTGAGATGGCAAAGGGCAGCTCTGAAAGCATTGGACCAAACCATGAGATACATTAGGGATTGTCAACTGGAGACTTTAGACAAACACTGCTGATCACATCAAAAGGGAACAGAGTAGATAAAGTCAGATCATGTCTCAAATCCATCAGGGTTGGATATTCCATTCACATTTAGGAGACTTCATTTTCTATATGAGTAAGTTTTGCTATATGTATTAACAAAACACAAGGCCAGACTCAGATCAGTTACTGGACTACAGTTAGAAGAATCTTGCTTCTTTCATGGGTTGGTTGTTCACGTGTAGGAAGTAAAACCAATTTGTTTTATACTCCACATGGAAGGACAAAGAATACTGTTTACCAAGAAATATTGTAATGTAAAAAACTGTTTAAAGATATTTTTGTGTTTTAATTAATAAATTTGAAGTTATATTGTTCTTATACCAGATTTATTTTTAACTTTTTAGGTCCCAGGCAATGCGAAGTAGTTCTGCTAGTATGTGTATGGATCTGTCTTTACATTTTTTCCTAACGTTGTTCTTCTATAAAAGGAAAGGAAATAATTATTCCTGGATGCTAAAGTTCAACTTTTTACTTACCATGTATGAATTTAGCCAATTATGAGTTAGATGGCAAATTCAAGTCAGAAAATCTCTTTTAATTCATTTGCTGCATATACCCAAGTTTCTTTATTTTCATTTGCTTAACATCAAATGTCCATTCATTCGACATGGTTGGGTTGTATTTGGACAGCAATTTTTTGTTTATACAAGTTTGGTTAAAGATCACTGAAAATTCATTGTTAAGAATATTTTTTAATTTATTTTTTCTATATTCCAGATCAGTTTTTTGATTTTGGATCTGTTTCTTTATTTTCAAGTTGTAATTTGCCTTTCAACAATTTTTTGCCTAAAGTTTATGGTGCTTCTCCTGCAACTGAATTGCTACCCAAATACATCCAATTCAAACATGACCAAGTAACTGTGAAAGAAACTAACATCATGAGCCTGAGGTAAAGAAAAACAAAAAAAAAAACGCATTGAATGGAAAATTACAACTTGAAAATAAAGAAACCAACCTGAAGCCAAAAAACTGATCTGAAATGTAGAAAAAATACATTTAAAAAAATCATTAACTTTTATTGTTGGTCTTTAAGTAAATTTGTAATTCTATAATAATATACTTGGAGCTTTGATATAACTACTCAAATTTCATGTTCTTGTGATCTTCAGGCTCTTGTGATCATCATTTGCTTGATGAATGTAAGAAACTTAAGTAGCAAATTAAACTGTGCCTCGTTGAAGATGATGGTATGAAGCATTTTTGGCTCTGTCTGGATAGCCTCAGCATTGAACACTTTAATTTACAGCTTAGATAGGTGTTTGTTTTTTCGTCTTTTTTATTTCCTTAGTTTGGGATTTTTTTGTCCAAGATTTTACATCATTTTGCAGATAGTCTTTTGCTCACACCAATTTTTGTATTATAATCTCCTCATAGACCCCTTCCTACCTCTAATCAGCATGGTTGATACTAACTTCTTAGGCTAACATTGTTGGCTGACATGAAACAGAAAGCTTATATGAAATCAATTGCTAGGTCTACTGCTAAGACAGTTTTTCACACCCGGATCTAGCTTACATATTTATAAGTCTACCATTTGTCCATACTTTGAATATTGCAGGCATATATGGTCCTGTCCTTCTGCTGTATATTTAGAGATTCTTGATAAAATTCAAAGAATCAACAATATTATCAATCCCGACCTGACAGCTTCAGACATTTTCCCACTGCCATAATGTAGCTTCTCTGTGCTTTTTCTATTAATACTTTAACCATAATTGTTCAGATGAACTCTCCACTATGGTAGCTAGATTTTATGAATTTAAGCTCAGTACTAGATTGGTAGCAAGGCCTCATCAATTCAAAGTTGGATTGGAGGGATGTAACTGTAAGTTCGATGTTAATTTCTTTTTTCTGTACATTTTCCTTGTAGAACACTCTTCCAGCTAGCTTTGATCTTCAAAAATTTAAGCAATGCAGTGTCTATTGATATCTACTGTCCTCTTCATTACTCTTCTATTGTTCTTACTCCTTCATAATTTTTTTCTATTTTCAGCAACCCCTTGTGTCTTAGTGGCTTTACTGCCTTGCATGAGGTGATATGATTAAAAGTAATAAATAAATTTATAAAGTTTGTGAACTGCATAAAAACTTGCACTTTTTTTTTTTTTTTTACACAAGTAAAATAAATTTACATCATACTTAACATTAGGTGTTATGATCTATAGATTTTAATTTTCCTGATAGTTTAAAATCAGCAAATATTTATATCTTTTAATCACTAGAACCAGAAATGGAAAATTAAGTTTTAAACAAAAACACATTCCAATAAATTGTTTTTGGAATCAGAAATTAGGTTAAGATGCTGATTCCGATACCTCAAAAAGTTCTGATATTTCTGATTCTGATGAATCATCCCATCACTAAGATGTATATGTATATGTGGATGGGTGTGATATATATATATATATATATATATATATATATATCCTTTAAAAATCAGGAGGTCTGTTGAATCTGCTACCTTGGTTTCAATCTTATGGTATCCTCAGGTAATTTTTTTTATCAAATGGCTACCTAACACTTTTTTATTTTTTTAAAAAAACTAAAGAACGCTACATTATTATTTTAAAAAATAAATGAACAAACGGACGACATTGGATGTAAAAAGAAAAAAAAGGGGGGGGATGTGAAGAAGAAGAGGGAAGGAAAGAAAAGCAAGTGCATTGTAAATGCATCGGGGTGGGGTGGAAGCTAAGTTTCCTTTTTTTATCCAGCCTTATATGCACTTAAGAAAAATTTTCTCATATGTAAGAAAGGACTTAAGACTTTGGATTTCTGGTTTAAAATGTGTTTTGAATCCGGAAATGTCATAATTGCTAATTTTTCCTGTTGGCAAACATTGCAAATATGGTTGTGATTGGTGTATGGTTTTGCTTTTTTAAAATTTTCCATCTTATCAATGGATACCTGTTGTTTTTTTCTTTTAAATTCCACACATGATTAGTTAGTTTGGTAGAGCACCTAAGACTTACTAGCTTGAATGATGACCTATGATTGTATCATCTACGTTTAAAAGTAACTTCAGTACATCCTATGTATGTTTTATTTTGACCATTAACATTTGTTACTTCTGCTTTACAAATTATAGCTTCTGTGTT
This sequence comes from Acanthosepion pharaonis, assembly GCA_903632075.3. NCBI lineage: Eukaryota > Metazoa > Mollusca > Cephalopoda > Sepiida > Sepiidae > Acanthosepion > Acanthosepion pharaonis. Next base: position 575,895 of record CAHIKZ030000212.1, on the reverse strand, counting down.
AAAAGAAAAAAATTATAGCTATAAAATAAATAAATTATAGCTTCTGTTTTACAAAAAAAACAAAAAAGCATTAGGTGGTCATTTGATAAAAAAAAAAAAATCATGCAAGGATACTGTAAGGTTGAAACCAACGTAGCAAATTCAACTGACTTTATGATTTTTAAAGTTAAAAAGCTCTACATGTTATTTTTATTTTTTTACATGTGTAATGAGCACTTTTTAATACTACCTTATCTGATTCAACTCTGACCATAAATATTATATATATATATATATATATATATATATATATATATATATATTTGTGTATTTAGGCAGCAAATTCTCTTTTAGGCATGTCTGAGTGAATAAGCATTATATCTGTTTATTTTTATCATAATCCTTTCATATTTACAAATATTTTTTTGTATATTACAATCAAACAAGGCAAGAAATGCACTGTAACAGTGAAAATCACTTTTATTTCCCAAGTACTTTCCATCTCTTTCTGAGATCATCATCAGGAGTGCAACTGGTAAGGCAAAGAAACTGTAGCTATCCATTATTGAATTTTTTTCTTTTGTATTTAAATGCAATGCCTGACAGTTATGCTTTAGTGTTCATTAGAACGTGAAAAGTTATCCATTATAGAATTTTTTCTTTTATGTTGGAATGTTATGGTCGAGCACACATTAAAGTGTGAAAACTGTTCTTTTTATAGGCATTTTAGAACATTATTACAGTATTTATAGCTGATTCTATTCAGTGTTGGCTTCAATTTTTGAATGGAGATTGCTTCGAGGATCTGTAGTTTTAATTTATTTTTTTTGTGTAGGATAATTGTGTTATCAATCAGTATTTTTCTATACTGTGAATGTGGACAGGAATGTTGGTGTAAATGTCTAGCAATGGACGAATCGTCAGACATGTGTAAAGTAAGATGTCTTGATAATGTAGTCGTCGTATATCCAACATATATATTTGTTTTTCTGTTTAAGATACATTCTCCCAAGTAACATTTGAATTGATATATAATGTTGGTTTTACATAATACATCAGTTGGTGGGGAGAGTTATTGTAAATAATTAAATTGGATGTATTGTATTTTGTATAATATATGAATAATTTTTTATTAAAATTCAAAATAGGAAAAAACAAAATTATTTATGCCATATATACATGTTTATAGTATTTACATTATAATCATAACCACTGGCAGTTACTTTGCAGTTTCAGGATAATATGTCCACTTTTCAGTGGGTTAATCCATATCTTAAATAAGTGTAATTGTTTTTCAATTCTATATTTTTGTAATTGTTATTTTTGTTTGTATATCTTTGTTTGTTTTTATATATATGTATGTATTGTATTATTATTTAATTTACATTATTTTATATGTCTATGTTTTATATTATAACAAACTAATTGAAAAAGTATTACAAAACCACCAACAATGAATCAGAAAATAATATAACTAAAGAAGCAAAAACCATAGCAACAGAATTAAAATTAGATAACAGAATTAAACACTTAATGAAAGTCGAAGCATTTATTAAATTAAAGGTCATAAAGATAATTTTCTAAACAAACCTACATGTAGATTATTAAATCCTATAAAAAGCAATATAGTAAAAATAAGTAAACAAATAATAAAAAATATTTGTTCAAAATTAAGAAAAATATTAAACATAAATCAATGAAAAAATACAAAAGAAACTATTAATTGGCTCAACAATATTACAAACAAAAACAATTGCTCCTTTATACAAATAGATATAAGACTTTTATGCATCCATTACCAAATATAAATTAAATAAAGGATTAATTTTAGCAATACAACAGATAAACATTCAAGACAAAGAATTAGACATAATTAATCATTGTAGAAAATCATTATTATACAACAATAATATATGGCTAAAAAAGGATAATAGCAATAATAATAATGAGAACTTTGATGTATCAGTAGGCAGTTATGATGACAGAAATATGCGAACTTATAGGGATATATAGTATGCATAATTTATCAAATGTCATTAATAAAAATGGCAAGTTTATATACAGATGATGGTTTAATAATTATAAGAAATTGTAATGGCTAAAAACAGAAAATATAACAAAACAAATAACAGAAATATTTAACAAATTAGGATTTACAATAGACATAAAATCTAATCTAAAAATAGTAAATTTTCTAGACATAATATTTAATTTAAATAGTAATACATACAATCCATATAAGAAAACAAATACTAATACCATATATATAAACAAAAATTCCAATCACCCACCTAATTTGTTTAAGCATATATCAATATCTATTAATAAAAGAATTGCAACTAATTCTAACAATATAAAAATATTTAATGAAAATAAAAATATATGATTCAGCATGAAGGAAAAGTGGTTATTTGAATAAATTACTGTACATAACTAACAATAATATATAGAAAAATAAGACAAAAAATATAATTTGGTTTGATATGTCTTATATTAATATAATAAAAACAAAAAAGGAAAAATATTTTTTAAATTACCTGAAAAGCACTTCCTTAAAAATAGTAAACTATCAAAAATCATTAATAAAAATACAATTAAAATTAGTTGTAGTTGTATGAATAATATGGAGAAAATAATAAACATAATAAAATTTTTAAACAAAAACAATAACAATTACAATGACAAAAACCTGCAAAATAGCAACAATAATTGTAATTGTCGAAATAAAAACAGCTGCACATTTAATAATAAATGTCTAACTAATAATATAATATGTAAAGCAACTGCATCAAATAACATTAACACAGAAGAAAAAATTTATATAGTAGCAACTGAAACAACCTTTAAAGAAAGATTTAATAATCATAAAATGTCATTTAAAATAGACACATATGCAAATAACACAATCTTATCAAAATAAATATGGAGTCAAAAAGAAAACTATATCAATTAAAATTGAATCATAAAAGTACCAAAAAATTAAAAATATTAATAATAGAAAATGTAGATTGTGTTTAGAAGAAAAATTTTATATAACAAATTTCAATAATCAAATTAAATTATTAAATAAGAAGAATGAATTAATGGGTAAATGCAGGCATTTTAATAAATATTTACATACTAATATAGCATAATATAATAAATTTTTCTTTTTTTTTTTTTTTTTTTTTTGACTTCAGAGTACATCAGGAAATAGTTTCAATAACAGTTCTAGCTGTTCTAGACTATGGATAAATAAATATTCACTTATCTTGTCCTTATTCTGAATTCCATAGAGATTACATCCACTCATCAGAAGACTTGATCGTAGAATTTATTTTAAGATATCATATTTACCTTAAAAGGCATTATTGGCTAATAAACTTATTTGAAGTTGTTCAGTTGTATTCTTTCCAAGAACAATTTTTTTTACATTTTTTGTACATTTTAAATTGTTTTAATATCTTTGAACTTAAAAGGGTGATAAAAATTTAACTTTGGCATTTTTTGGTAGCATTATTTGAAGTTGAGGGGTTCAAATCAAAAAAAAGTTAAAATATGGCAAAAAATGATGTATTAATTTGACTGAATTTTGTTCTTTAGGGCCCACAAATCCACTTGATAGAGGTTATTTTTTAAAAAGAGTCTTGGTCTAAACTTCTCTGTCACTTACAGCACTCATTTCAACAAGATTTCAATGGGTTTTTTTTTTAACAAAAAGAGGTAGAAAAAGCAACTCTCCATAACTGATCATCTACAGGGAAAGGATTAAACATGTGTGAGTTTTGATTAACTTTATATCTTAAAAAATACTTGGAGATAAATTAGACCAGTTCTGAGATCCCAGTAATGTCTACATTCAGACTAGATAGAACACATATCAATTTAGAAATGTTCCCAAATTGCAAACTGTCTACATGTGAGCCCACTGTGTAGTAATAGGCATCTGTCAGTCTTTGGAGTCTACCTAGCTAAACCCAGTTGCAGATGCCAACTTAGGTTCATTTCTATTTCTTCAATACCCACAGAGCCGACCTGCAGTTTATATTGCAACTTGGCTGAGCAGATCTTAGTTTCTGAGAAAGAGTGCATAATCTGGCGTGATCAGTGGTTGAACAAAGTCCGTACACTCAAACCTTCAGTCATGATGACTTGTCATTTCATGATACCACAACCATCAGTTACTTCTGAACAGTTTCATCTACCCAATTTTACTCATAAAGTTTGGGTCAACCCATGTTATTCAGGTAATTCCCATGCTGAGGTAATCTCCATAGGTCAATATTATATAAAAAAGTCACCTTCTTGATAAATTGAGTATGGTGAGATTTGAACCTGTGTTTCACAGTCCGAATGCTCACATCCATCAAAGTTAATATAATGAAATTATATTGACAGTAATTATTAAAAAAAAATAATAGTCGTCATGTATACCCCCCCCCCCCAAATGTCTATTCATTTAAAACTTAAGACAGTTTTCTTGTCAAATATTTTACTATGGTTTCAATTTAATATCTGAGAGCAGTGGAATAAAGTCATTTCATCAAAGCTATATTTCTCAACACCATATCTCTTCCAGCTTGTAGGCTATTCCTTGATTTCTATCTAGCATCATCATTTTGGCTTTGGCCAGCTTATTCTGCCTGCAATCTCTAACAGCTGATCTTTCTAATTGTCAATCAACCTCCTATTGTCCACCATCTCTGGCCTTTATCCCAGCGTTCATGTGTGCTGCTAAAACCAATCTGTAGGATTGTCTCTTTCCCATTCACTTCCACATGGTTCTTTGTACACGAAAGTAAAGAAAGTACAAAGAATATCGAACCTTAGATCTCTGACTGCCTTAGAAAAATAGTCATTAAATTGCATTTCTTTGACACTGAGATTAAAAGCAACGTAATTAGAGAATTAACTCTTATCATTATGCACTTGATGATAATCATTCTTGTCGTTGTAATAAGAATGTTGCTGATGATGATTTATAAATAAGGTTTGCATTTATTAATGTTTCAGGTTATGAGAAATATAAATAACTCCCAAAGTTTGAATTTAAATGATTCTCTTTGGTTTCCTTTTCTTAGGAAACAAATTTTCTGTTTGTTAATTTGTTTATTTCTTGGAAGGAAAAAAAATGAATGAACAAAATAGAGAAGAAAGAAAGAAATTGAAGATAAGCAAATGAAAAGCAGGATAAATACAATTTTACAAGTTGCAGATTTCTATCTTGTCTATTTCTCATTCCTTTTCTCAAAATCAGAAGCTTTTTTTATTTTTTGTAATTTATAATGCTATGGTCAAGTTGATTTTTTTTCTTCCCTTTTCCAAGGTTATTATTGAAGAATTTCATTATTGTTCATTGCTTCAGTAATTTTCTAGGTGAAAACTTTCTCTTGTGTTGGTGCTTTAAGGGATTTTATTTTTTATGACCAAATAATTTTGAACTACTTATTTTATTTTTCTTAGTCAAAAAATTTTCAAATTGTTTTTTATTGGCTTACCATCAAACTTTTTGAGACATAATAATGCAATTCTAGCTACCTTATAGAAAGGGACCAATTTTTCTGTTTCAAATTTTCTTTAATTCCTTTTCAGGTTTTAAGGAATTCTGTTTTTTCTCCATTTTCAGTATAGATTTCTGTTTTTGTTTCATTATAATACTTAGTGTGAAAGTGAAACAACATATAAATGTTATTAAAACAATAAAATTATTAAGATTTTACCAAAATAGTCTAATTTGTAAAATTTGACTTTCTGAAATGACAAACTGCACCTACCCTCATCAATCACAATGTGTGATAGGAAAAAAAAGAATAAAACAAAGACAAAATTTTTGTTTTGCCCTCCCCCAATTAATTAAATCAAACAAACTTTGTAAAACTTGGTTTCTAAATACTGTAAGCTATAGGGAAGCAATAGGTAAGGGAGATGTATTAAAATATTACCCCACCTTTTATCCTTTTGATGTTTGTCAGACAAGTGAGTTAGGAAAGGCAAACAGTAACAAATAAAAATGACAGTTGGCAAATCTAATTGTTCAAAAAAAGAATTTCCATTACAAAATTGCAATTTACATTTCAGGTAGGCCATTCTATTTTTCTGTTTTTACAGAAAATAAGCCCCTCTACATCTGGGCATATGACTTAGCATTCTCACCATGAGACTTAGTTTCAAATCTCACCGTGGTTGATTTGTAACTTCTTGATAATATTGGCCTGGGGAAATGATCTCAGTGTGCAGCACAATTTGGAAATGCCTGAATACCACAGGGGCTGACCCTATTCCTCTATTCTTGGGAGTGACATTTGATAGACAAAACTGTTCTGAAGCCATTGATGGTTGTACTAGCATGAAGTCAAATTTCACCCTGATCAATGATTTGAACTTGTTCAACTACTAATCAAACCACTAATGTCTACTCAGCCCAGTTACAGTATAAACTGCAGGTTGGCTCAGTCGGTGTTGAAGAAATATAAATGTACCTGAGCAAGCATTTGCAAGTTGTTAGTTTTAGTTTTCCTTTAAAATTCTTTCAATGTTTTGTGACAGAACAATTTCTTTTATTTCTTGCTAAATCTCTGTTGACAACATGCTCTCTCCAACAGTCCCAATCCATCATAGCTGTTTTGAGTTTATCCAAATTTTCCATGTCAGTATGTTATATCTGGTAGCATCACGACTGTTCTTTCATCTTTTAGATGGTTGCAATGAAATGAGTTTTGATGTAATTTATTCTGGATTGCATAAGCAAGATTCCTCCTCCTTCTGAATGCTTTCTTCTTCGAAAATAGAGTTAATTTTCCGTAGAGTTGCTTGTTTATTAGTTTGGCACTCCAGTGTATATTAAGTGCCATTCATAACATTCTAGTGTAACATCCATCTAGCCTCTTGCAGAACATTTGGTCGACATCAGGATAACTGAATCTCTACTGTTGCCAGGAAGATGCATATCTTGATGTTGTAGTTGAGTTTTGATTTCCATACTTTCAACAACTTATTACAGACTGGCCAAACGAGAGCTCTTCTCACTTCAAAGACCTTGAAAAGTCTGACATCCAAGAGCCAAAGTATTTGAAGTCTTGAACAATTTTAATTGGTGTGCTGTCTAAGGTATACATTTTGGTCTTGTCTTTCCTGATTGAATTGGATTATCTTCATCTTCTTCCTATTGAGATGCAAGTCAACCATGTCTAATTCAGTCTTGACTCTGTAGAGGATTTCTTAGGCTTGACCTATTCCTTCTGTAATCAAGGTGACATCAACTTCAAAATCAGTGTTATTATTGTTGGCTTGTGACTTCTTTTATCAAGTTTGAATCTTACATTCTCTTGTTTGCCTTGCACTTGATGTATTGTATAATCCACCACTCTGGCGAAAATATATGGAACTAATGTATTCCCTTAAAGCATTCTTGTCATGCTTTTGAAAAAAAATCTGAATTTCCATCTGGTGTAAGAACTCTCACTCTCATTTTCTGATACATTAAGCCAATTGTGTTTATTAACGTGTCAGGAATATCATATGCTTAAAGTATTTACAGCATTCGATCACTGTCAAAAGCTTTTTGGAAGTTCACATGTGAGAACTGCCTTCAGGTTATGATGTCTAATTCTTTCAATAAATCTCATTAGCACAAGAATGTTTGTTATAGTGAATCTACCAGTTCTGAAGCCATTCTTATTTGGGCAAAGATGAGATTTTTAGATGGATCCTGTTGAGTATCATTCTGTCTGTGAGTTTTGCTGATATTGAAGATAAAGCTATTCCTTTGTATGTCTGTCTTGCTGAGATTTGCAAACGTCAGTAATGGTTGTGGATCACTCTCCAACCACTGATCTGGTTTTTCTCCTCCCAGTAGTCTCTCCACAAAGCTCAGCATAATTTCATAAAGATTGCATCTTTGCAGCACCTCAGCACTGATCCCATCTAGATTCATTGATTTGCCTTTGATTAATCGTTTCATTGCAGCTTCATATTTTTCAAGTGAGAAGGGGGTCATCTAAAATTCCAAGTCTAGTCAGCACAGGAACTTCCTCATTAAGGTTTCCAATGACTGAGTTCCTTCTCAAGAATGTTATTGAAATAATTGAACCATTTTTCAGTTTGATCCTTCTTCATTGAAACTTTGATCTGCTTAGTATGCTTTTCATCCTGATATGCTGTTGATCATCATCCAGTTCTGCTGATGTTTTGATTTTCAGTCTGCTGACCCCACTGGTCAGTCTGTCAAGTTCCTCCTCATCCATCTCATTGTATTTGTCCTGCATTTCTACATTGGCTTCTTGAAGTGATTCACAGTTGCTTTCAAAGTGATCCACAGTGTTCCCTTTTGAAACTTACTGTTCCATCCTTCTCACTTTAACAGATCAGCAGAGACACTTCTTTGCTTATTTGACTTTGTTGTTAGCAATTTCCTAGCAATTTCTTCATTTGTCTTGATGAGGTGATCATAAGCATCAGTAATTGATTCATCATCCATACATAAGTAGGAATATCTCTTCTTTACAGCTACTGTGTAGAGTTTTCTTTAGGTCAGTCTTTCAGGGCAATTGTGGTTACTTTGACTTTCAGGGGTTTTACTTGTCCTCAGACTTGGTTTAATTTTACCAGTTACAATACAGTGGTCAACCAATACTACTGAGAGTGTTATAGGCTTCACAGATGTGGATGTTGTTCTTCAATTTTATGTCCACTGACTTATTTCATATTGCTCATGTTTGATATGAAATTCCACAGCTTGTTCTGCTTCTTTGGAAAAGTAAGCTATCATTAGATCAGTTTCAACCACAAAGTACAAAAATGATCCTGCCAAGGTGAGCATTGAAGTCTCCCATCACCACCACCCTATTGTGTCTTAGCACTTCTTTTTACAGGAGCAGTTTGTTGTTCATAATGTTCAAATGTCTCACTATTTCCTTCAACTGGAAAATAATCAGTGATGATTCTAAGTGCTCGGTTACTGTTGAAGTGAATGATGACAGTCATTCCTTTTTTTTTTTACATCTGGTTTCGTCAGCATTTCAGCTTTGCCAAAACTAAAAACTGAAATTTAAAGACAGGAACGGAATCAGGATTGAACAAACTTGAAATTCATCAGAAAGATCAGAAAATAAGCTATATGACATGTGGATATATATAATCAACTGCCTGATCTGTTCAAAAATGCTCTCCATGCCATGGATATAGTGTTGCCAGTGCCAGCAGGCTGGTGGATTGCAGTTGCTGAACACTGTCAGCATCAGACTGGTCAGCATTACTTCTTTCAGTAGATGGATGAGTTCTACAGCAGAACTTAGTATAATTAAGATGCTACTGTGAGTTATTTGGCTTCAACTTTGATACGATCAGGCTAGTGGGTTGCATTTGTTGAGCATTGTCTGCATCACTCTGTTTGGTTAGCACTGCTCCCTTTGGCAGGTGAATGAGTTCCCCAGCAGGACCAATGATTTGGCAATACCTAGTAGAGTTAGGATGCCTTCATTGTACTGCTTTGATTTTAAACGGGACCAGGTGCTATTCAAACCAAAGTGTGCTGCTGTTGGTGCTTGACAACAGTTTGGCACTATAATCCAGCACATAAGACAATGAGGTGAAAGAAGAGTCAAGGTCCTGTGTGATGGAGTGATAGTGGTGTCATCAAACCTGAGAGGCTGGAAGATGTTCTTTTAAGCTCTGTGCAGTAGCAGCTAAAGTAAGATGGCTGAATACTGGCAAACCTGCAGGTAACTCTAGTAGCAGGCAGCTGGCCCAGTGTCAAGGCAGCCTTATTCAAGGATATCATTGCTTGTCCTGTGACTGGGGAAGCCTGTAGATAAGGTGGGGTAAAAATTGATTGCCTGTGTTTTATCCTGATCAGCTGATGAGCCTCTGCTATTGCAGTACCCAGTGAAAACAGGGAGTTAGTGTCATTCTTTCCTAAGTTTCATTACCGCCGCCTTTCGCTTTTGCAGGACAGATTTTCATCCTGGGCTTTCTGATGGAGTTCTTTTTTAGTAACATAATTTCAGCATGCATATTTTTTACCATGGTTATTTGATGTTTCAACTGATCTCTTTTTCTGTCACCATGTATGATAAGAGTCTTTTGTTAAGAGTGAGTAAAAATGAAAGGAGTCTCAAGGAACAGAAAAGTATAACTAAGAATAAGGTGCTAAAATCTTGTGTGGAGTAACAAGGTAAGCATTATCATAGAAGTAAAGAATTTCATAGTTGTCAGCACATATAGCAAAAAGAAATGATAACAGATGGAGCAATAGGTTGCAAATGCTGTAAGGAAAGACCTTATAGATGTAGAGATTAGTATTGTCATTCAACTGGAAGAAGTCAAGAAAGGCTTTTGTCTCGCAGCCGACTTGCTGATATTCACCTGGAGAAGGCTAGAGAATGATCATTGACTATTTTTCTCATTTGCATTTTGGATTGAATTTCATGATTGCAAATAAAAGCTGTATTGCTTCTCATTAATATCCTTTCATTGTCTCTTTCTCATTTTATTTGTTGAGATCATACAATTGTAATTTAAAATTTCTAAGAATTGTGTGCACTTTTAAATTCTGTGGGTCACCTTTGTTTTTGTTTTAGTGCTTACCCTATACAAGCCCCAAGAGCCATTCAAATAGATGAAATTACCAATAGAGTAGTGATGTTTTATTTGTGGGAAAGTGGTTGTAGAGTGGGAAATAATACATAACCCATAAGGATTCTTTTGAACTCTGTTGAGGCTGCAATGTGAGAATTGGGCAACTCCAGCCCAAATATGTCTGCTATAGATGTGGTACTCTATTTTGGTCTGATTTGCTTCTTGTAAAGATATTCTTATATTTTGGGCAATCCACTCTACAGTATTCTTTAGGGATACAATCCAAAATTAAAGAGAAAGTCTTTTTCCTAACAAATGAATTTACTATTTTGTTCATTGTCTCATCCAACATATATATTTTGTTTTATGAATTTTGTATTTGCCTGATGTAAATATTAATATATTAAATGTCAGCTGGTCAAAAACTATTTTGACTATCCTCTGAGCCACTATTCAGACTACTTAGTCACAAGAAACACAGAATGTGTGTAGTTACAACATAGTACTAACATTTATCACTATCAAGGAGGTCATTAGTCAAAATATTTTGACAGAAGATACTAATAGGATGATTAGATGTTGAGAGAAGAGTGTATAAATGAAGTATATATATATATATATATATATATATATATATATATATATATATATAATATGTGTGTGAAATGTCATGAACTCTGTAAAATACAAAGGAACAGCCCAAATAAACAAACCCTACCCATGCCATGTCATTTTCAGCATACTTTTTGCTGTTCTCCTCCTCTCTTAAATGTCAAAACTTTCAAATTTACCAAACAAGGCTCAAAGCAGATAATTAATAACTAATCAGAAACAACCATTTCATCCCTAGTTGGCACACATACACACTACTAAACACATGATTGGTTGATTTGAGAGAGAGAAAGAAGAAAACTCCCTCTCTTTCTTATTTTCATTTTTTTTTTTCTTTTTTAATTTTAGTCTCCATTTCTGATAGCCTCTTAACTGACCAGCTTGGGATTTTCAGCTGCTCAAGTCAGCTGTGTCCATGGGTAAAGGTATCCTCAGCTATCTATGGCACCCATTGTTTCCATCACAATAACTACTGTGCCTGATACAGTGTCGGAGAGCTTTCTCTGCTTGTTGACATTCACCCCAAGCAAATGACTCTGAAAGCAAACTCAAGAGAGCTGTTAACCCTTTTTAATTGAGAAGCAGAAATTGGGAATCTCTCCTGTCAACAACTCGGCTGATATGGAAGGGGGTTGAGGACAGTAGTAAAAATCAAAGAGTTTTGCCAGTACCACCATGCCCCCCCCCAACAACAACAACAAAAAAAGCTGCTTTTCTTTTTTTGCTCATAAAGTGTGTTATGACAGGTATCTTTTCTTCTTTCTTTCCCATAGATTTGATGGAAGATATAATTCATTCTTTATTGGAATACTTTAAAGTTTGAGTACTTTTAATTCTTCTCTTTTTATGTGCTGTATCTCTTCAGAATGTTGACTATCATGGTTCTCCACAGCTTTCTATCTTTTATAGCTCTCAGTAATAATTCTTATTTGCTATCATTCCCATCCCCTATCCTTAAAACTCATGTTCAGTCCATGGTATCCTCAGCATCCTTCTGTGGAACCATATCTGTGTTGCCTCAAGTCTTCTCTTCATTTGTAAGGAAATTGTCCCACATGCATTGAAGAGGATTGGTACTATGTAGCATTTCAGCACTCTTTACTTTGTTTCTAACAACATTTTCTAAAACTTAATTTTATATTTTTACTGCTTCAGTTCTAAAATTCAAATGCTAAGAGAGAATTTTGCTTTTCATGAAAATAATCATAATTTTATTTCCATTTTTGTTAAAAATATTTTTTATATTAAGAGAGCACTTATTAAATTTATTTTTCTGCTGAAACAATTAGAGTTCTGTGCAAGAATTCTTTTTGTTCTGGTTGGAAAGTTTACTTTCAAGACAGTTAATAATAACAATATATGATCAAATCTTTTACAGTTTCCATTATGTCATGACTATAGAAATTTTAACCAAACTGCAATATTGAATAAATTTCTTTGAAAAAAATTCATCAAATATATAAAGATTGTTGATATTTTGGTTACTTCTATATTTGAGAGAAGGTGAGATTACTTACTCTTGGAGGGAAAAATGTGACAAGAGAATTTGTTTAATTAATATGACTTCAACTTTGAACTTCCCAGAGTGGTATGATTATTTTTATTCAAGGTGAGGACAAGAAAGTGGCACTAATCACTTGTCAATTTAAAAGGTTAGACAGGGTAACCAAAAGTCCATTGGCATCAGAGACTTCACATTGAGTAAAGCAGCAGACACTGGATTTTTAATTGCTGCTTTCGTACAAGAGATTTTTGGATTGAACATATTACCACCAGTTCAGTGCTATACACTGCATCACTAATAAATGTTTTACAAACCTCAAGCATTGTTAGTGAGAAAATATGAGTAGATATAGTAAGATTAAGAGAGATGGAACCAGAGGAGGAAGTTAAACTGCATTGGACGGATGGTAAACTGTATCTGGAAGATTCTTTAACAAATGGAGATAACTTGAAACTGAAATTGTCAGAAGTCCAGGAAAGCTTAAAACTGAAAAATTATCAAATTATTTCTTTTTCAACTTTAGCAGCTTTCCAGAAATGCAATGTTGATATTTTGATTCCTTCCATTTTGAAGAAAAGAAAGGATTACTTGTCCTTGAGGCACAGTTGGATCTTTGGGCAAAAAGATGAGCAACATGTGTTGGATTGAATCCCATTACAGAAATTGACAAAGATGTCTTTCTCATTATCTCATTAATAGTAAGAAAATTTCATCACTGCTGGTAAGAGTTATGAAATAACAGGTTTAATATTTGGTTGTAGTAAAAATTTAGCCTTACCTCCTACTTTCTGTATGTGCACCTGTTTTTGTGTGAGGGTACATCAATAAGTCTATAGCCTGATGTGTTGTTCTTAGTTGAATTTTTATCTGAAATTTTCACTGTATAATATTCTGTGTGAAGAATCACTGATATATATATATATACACACACACACACACACACAATTCCGGTAGATGCAACTTGTCAGCCCATCTAAGAGAAGGAAAAATCTGATGTTAAACCTCTGCTGCTTTCAGCCATGCCCAAACATGGGGAAGTCTATGAATCTTCCAGAGCTGGAGTCCCTAGGACAGTCTGATGTTATGTTCAACCTTGTTTGGGCAACTTCTGTGATGATGCTGGTGCTAAGCTGTATTGAACTTTCCCTTAGACAACATCAGTGGTGTGGAGAGAGATGTGTTGCATGGGTAACTGCTGATCTATCACAACACCCTGCCCAGACCTATGTCCTGGAGAGGATACACCAGCATTGCCTGACTGCGATGACAAAACACAGGAAACAACAGGAAGTATTCCAAAGGTTCTTTTGTCAGGGGAACTGTCCATCAACAAGAGGGCGACCTCATCTTCACTTCAAGGATGTCTCCAAAAATGACATGGGAACAATGAGCATAAATATCGTGTGTGGTGGGAAGACAATTTCCAATGATCAATCACACTAAAGACGCAATTTACACTGAGGGCTGGAATGAGGAGAGAAAAAAGCAGGCTTGCCATTGTGGAGAAGCATTCTTGAAGAATAGAAATCAATACAACAACACTGGGGAGAGAGAGAGAGAGTCTTCATATGCAAATGAGACTATCAATTCTGTGTGGGCCTGTACAGCTATAAATTAATGCTGTGCTGCCATCAGCAGCTGAGGATAAATACAATGTAAGTAACAGCAATACTGTAGGTATATAAAAAGAAATTTCAGAAATAAATTGATATGAATGAAAAAAAAAAAAAATTGTACAAGTAAATTTGATCATCAACTGTTTGTGCTAATAATAAGAAAGATGAGATAAAATTCAAGACATAAAAGTTACTTGTATACAGGCTATAAAAAAACATTGGGCGATATTTGTGAAAAGTGATAGTGTCAAAAATTTTTTTACCTGTAAACAAAAATGAAAAAAAAAAAATTTTGTATAATAAAAAAAAATTTACAAAAAAATCAAATAATGAGTTTTAATAAAAAGGATAAATCTTTGTTTAAAAAATAAAAGAAAAGTAAAAAAAGGAAACATTTACATTCTAAATTTCGGCAGAGAAAAAGAGGAAAGAAATATGTCCAACACAATCTGCAAATGAACAAAATGAAAAGCAAACAATATTCAAGCAATGAATACTGACGAACAAGTGAAGATCTACAAAATGTCAGGAAGCTACAGCAGTGTATGACAACACATATTTTAATTTGTGCAAACTCAGTGTAGTGCATAGCAAATTCAAATTTTGATTTTTGGAATATTCTGAATTTTTTTCTTTTTAATATTTTTGATTCACAGTTGAATTCATGAATGCAAACCTATAGATGAATATAGCCAAGTGTTATACCGAAATACTGCTTCTTCAGCATTGATAAGTCCCTCGTTCGGCTATAGCCCAAAGACTAAGTTTGTCATAAACATTAAATAACATTTCACTGATGCTTGATTTTAAGACTACTAATTAGAAATAAATGTTATAGAACATCATATATATATATATATATATATATATATATATAAATTCTCAAAGTGTTCTATATAAAAAAAAAAATAAAACTAACACTAAATAAAATTAATTATGAGTATAGCAACAATGATTTGGGATGCTCAAATAGTAAAAAAAAAAATTTTTTTTGTTTTTAATCTTTTAAAAAAATTGCAGGTTGCGTATTTTTAAAACATTAAAAATAGAAAGCAATTCATCCCTGAAGATGATCTTGGATGAGATTGAAAGTACTTGGGGGTAAATAAAAAAAAAAAAATAACCAAAACTACAGCATTTTTCTTACTTAGTTTTGTAACCATACTAAGAAATTTATCCATAAATGTGGAAGGATTAAAATAGACATACATAATATGTCTAGATTGATAAACATATATATATATATATATATATATATATATATATATATATATATATATATATATATATGTTTATATATATATATATATATATAATATGCTACCTATAGTTTTATAAAACATATATATATATATATATTATATATATATATATATATATATATATATATATATATATACTTATGTATATATATATATATATATATATATATATACTGTGTGTATGTATATATGTGTGTGTGTGTGTATATATAAATGTGGAATATATATAAAAATAGATATATATATATATATATATACTATATATATATATATATATACTAATATATATATACTACCTATATATATATATATATAAATATATATATATATATATATATATATATACCTATATATATATATATATATATATATATACTATATATATATATATATATATATACTATATATATATATATATATATATATATATATATATATATATATATATATGAATATAGATATAAATCCGACAGAATAAGAAGAAAATATAAAATATATTCATAATTCATATTAAACAACACAATCGCATTTTTAGCAAATTTTCATATATATATATATATATATATATATATATAAATTAATTGATTTAAAATATGGTTTTTTCAAAGTTCCAACCATGTTTCAAAATAGAAGCTTTTAAACCCCTAATTTTATTTTTGCAAATAAATTAAGCATTAGTTCTAATACTTTTGACGAACAAAATCACGTTTCCATGGTTTGCACAGAATATTCTCTCAAATTGAACTTTGGGTCTAGATTTTCCCTATGACAATCGTTATCAGTTGTGCTTCCTACATTTTTGGTAAGGGGGTGAGGATGTATTTACACTGAAACCTGACGTCGGTTGAATGGATGTCGTCTGAATTTAAAAAAAAAAAAAAAAAAAATAACAAAAAAATTTCAACGTCATCTTTTAAAATTAAAGATTTTTTACAATACTTTTTGGTTAACTACGATTTGAAATATTTTCCTTTTAATTTTTATTTTACTATATTCTTTTTTTAAGAACAGTTAAATGTATTAGAATCCATTATATTATGTAGGATTTACATTAAGTTTAAGTATGTATATGAGGTTACATTTTTTTTTTTTTTTTTATTTGTATATATGACAGCAGAAATACTTAATTTCACTGATTCAGTAAACTTTCTTTTATATAAAACCTATTATATATATTTCACATGTAAGTACTGAGGACATGGGTCATTCAAAAGCTTATTGGTATTCATATTAATTTTATTTTACTATAGTTGTTATTTTGGATTTATTTTAATGTGTAGTATTATTTAAAAGAAATTTAGGTTAAATTCATTCAATTTAACTACAATTTAATTATTCAAAATTACAACTTTAAAATTTTAAAATATTTTCATTGTTTAGTTTTAATAGACTATATTACTTTATAACAGAAGGAAAATTACTCATATTAAGTATATTTTTTCCATATCAAAGTATTGAAATTTTTTTTTTTTTTTTAAATCTTTTTTAAATTTAAATATTATTTAAGTAATATTAAAGCACTTACTACAAAACTAGCTAAGTCATTTCTCAGATTTAGTAAACTTTATTTATTAATTAATTAGTTTATTTATTTCAAATATATGTAACCTAATTAATAAAGTTTTCATATGTATATAAATAACATATTTAGAATTCATTTTGGGTATACTACAATTTTTTTCAATTTTACAAATTTTAAATTACAACTTAAAATTTTAAAATATTTTCATTACTTATTTTAATTTAGACTATATTATTTATAACAGAAGGATAATTACTCATAGTAAAAAATTTTTTTTCCTATCAAAGTAATTTTTAAACTTTTAATTTAGATATTATTTAAGTAATATAATATTAACTATATCTAAGTCATTTCTCATCTTATTAAACTTTATGTATTAATTCAAGTTTAATTATCTATGAGGTTACATTTTTTTTTTTTATATATTTGATATAAAACCAAGTATATATAATTTCTCATGTAAGTAAAAGGACATAAGTGACATTCAAAAAGCTTACATCTTATGGCATTTCATATTAATTTTATTTTACTATTTTTTTTTTTTTGATTCTTTTTACGTGTATATTATTATTTAAAAAACTTAGGTTAGAATTCATTCAATTTAACTTTAATTTTAATTTCAATTTTAAAATTATTTAAACTTTTGATATTCATTTTGTTTATATTATATATTATTTTATAACAGAAGGAATATTACTATATATATATTTTCAATATAAGTATATATATTTACAATTTTTAAACCTTTATATTTTAAAATATTATTTTAGTATATTAATGGAAATTTTACGTGCCGCAAAGTCATTTTATATTTATTAATAAATTTATTTATTTTAAATATATGAACAAGTAGTTTTCATATGACTGTAACAAGAACAGGTTAGAATTCAATATTTAAAAATAATTTTAATTACAATTTTAAAATTACCACATTAAAATTTTAAATAAATCATTTTATTTTAATTGACTATATTACCATATTTTGAAGGATAATACTCATAGTAAGTAAATTATTTTTCCATATCACAAGTATATATAAATTATATTTTAAACTATTATATTTAAATATTTAAGTATATATAAGTATACAGACTTTTTGTATCTAAGTCATTTCTCATTAAACTTTTGTATTAATTAAAAAAATTATTTATTTTAAATATATGTAACCTGTTAAATATTTTTAACATCATCTAGCTTTTGTTAAAATTTTTCAGGAGGTGTTTTACAATTCATGTTTTCGGTTGTGATACATTTTGTTAACTAGAATTTTTTAAACTGACTTGTTTGAATTCACTAGACACAATTTTAAATAACAGTTTAAAACATTTTTTCCTGCCATTCCATAGACTTTTTTTTTTTTTTTTTATATATTATTTAACATCAATTTTTTGACAATGACGGCATATAATAGCTATTTACATTTCTCTGATTCAGTAAATTTTAATAAACTTATAATATATAGTTTTACATAGAGGATATATTAAATCTATAAATTATAGCTTTCTTATTAACTTCCATTTTACTGTAGTATATGATTTTTATATTTATTTTATTCTAAATGAAGTTTGATTTAATTTTTCATCTTTTTTTTGAATTCATGTTGTATATATATTTTTTATGTTATCAGGAAGAGATTTGCATTGTATAAATAAGGATTCAATAAAAACACATTTATTTTGTAGTGGGTAATTTTGAGGGTTTCAAAATTACATAGTTTTTGTTTATTTCAAATAGTTTTTATCTTAATTTTTCTATTGTCCTAAATTTTTTGGTTTTTGGTATAAGTGTTTATTTAAGATATTAGTTATGGTTTTTAATGATAATTTTTCTATTACAATTTTAGTGTGTTTTATTGAAAATAGTGTTAGTTTATTTTCAGGGAAATGCTTGACTTTAATTGAGGAATTTATGTCCTAATATTTACCATTTGCCTATACAAATAATTTTTCTACATCTGTTTTTTCCTATGGAAATCATTTTATATATTCTTTGGTTTTTTGTATATATCTTTTGAGCCTTATTATAGCCATTGATATGCTATCTTAAATAAAACACTTATACAAAACCAAAAAATTTAGACAATTTCAAAATAAAATAAACTGATATATAAATAAAAATTATTAATAGACGGGGGTCAAAATTCCCACTACAAAATAAATATTGCACTTCATTGGTATATAAATGCAATCTTTATTGAAAATAAATAACATAAAAATATATATAGGTTACAGCCATAACTCAAAAAAGATTCATAACATCAAACTTCATTTAGAATAAATAAATATAAAAAATAAACATCTCTCTCAAAAATATTTCTTCATCTAAAGAATCAAATAAAACACCTACAGAAAATGGATTAATATGAAGATGTTTATAGATCAATAAACGACCTAATCACCCTATGTATATTTATTACTAAGTTTATAAACATAAAATTTACTGAATCAGAGAAAATGAAATAGCTCTTATATGGCGTAAAAATTTTCCTAAATAATATATAAAAAAAAAAAAAAAAAATGTCATATTGGAATGGCAGGAAAATATATAAAATTGGATGCCAAAATATCCTCACCCTATAATAAATGTAACATAATGAATCTGATAAAACACCTCCTGAAAAAATGAAATTATAATAAATTTAGATGATATGCTTTTTTTATGACCCATTATTCTTTTATATACATATATAAACTTTATCAATCAATTACATATATTTTAAAATAAATAATTTAATTAATTAATATAAAGTTTATAAATATGAATAAATTGGCAATTTTTTATCTGTTCACGGTATATTACTATAAATATTTAAATATAATATTTAAAAATTGTAATTTATATATAAATTAATTATGGAAATAATTATATTTATATTGAATTATCCTTTGTTATAAATATATATATAATTTAAACTAACAAATATATTTATATTTTTTTGTGGTAATTTAAATATATATAATATAGTTAAATAAAATATTTTAACAAAAGCTTGGTACATATATATTTACACACATGATATTTATAAATATATATATAAATATCTTAATATTTTGGCTAATTTTTGTAGTAATGTTCCATTAATATTATAAAAATAATTTTTAAAATATAAAGGTTTAAAAATTGAAATTATAAAATATATATATATATTACTATATATATTTATAAAGCAATATATCTATATAACAATGAAAATATATTTATAATATTAAAAATTGAAACTAAAATTAAAGTTAAATTGATATATTTCTTTTTAAATAATACTATATATCCCAAAAAAGCAAATATAGTAAACATAAAATTTATATGATATAAGATGTATAATGACCTATGTCCTTTACTTACATATATATATTATATATATATATATATATATAAAAAAAAAAAAAAAAAATGTAACCTCATATACAGTTTTTTCTATAATGGATCTGTTCTTAAAAAAAGAATGGAGTAAAATAAAATTAAAAAGGAAAATATTTCAAATCGTAGTTAAATAAAAAAAAAGTATTGTAAAAAAATCAAAAAGATAGCATTTTTTTTTTTTTTTTTTTTTTTTTTTAAATTCAACGACATCCAAACCGACGTGTGTAAAATATGTTTCACCTGTTCTTACCAAAATGTAGGGCAATAACTGATAACAATGATACCATGAATGTATAATATTCTGTAAAAAATGGAAACATTTTAGCAAAAAAACCCGGACTCCAAAATTCGCTTGAAGATGAATGTAGTTGCTTTGCAAAATCCAAATTAGGGTTTTTATTCTATTTTTTGAAACATGGTTGGAACTAAAAAACGCGCATATTTTAAATTAATTAATTTATAATAGCGATGCTCTGTAAATTTACATTAGGGTAAAATGATATTAGTCATTAAAAACATCTGCATTTTATAAATTGTTCTTTTCTTTTTTTATTCATTTAAATCATATATAATGTTCTTTAAAATATATATGTTGCTTTTTCCAGAATTTTATTTTCCTCAATTTTTATACATCTTCTTGAAAGATAAAAGGATATACCCAATATATATATCAACATTAATTATTTATATATATCCATACATATATAAGCGGGACAGTATATATAATTTAAAGTAGAAGAAGCCATATATATATATATTCGGCCACTTTTATATATTTATCCATATTCTATATATATATATATAATATATATATACAGTGAAGATATATATATATCGAATATATATATATGTATCTTATATATATATATCATATATAGAAAATAACCGTTTATATATACTAAATATATATATATATATAAAGGTTATATATATATATATTGTCTATATATATATATATATGCCATATATATATGTATATATATATCTATATATTCCAGATATTAATAAACAAACATATAATGAATATATATGAATAGACTGTGATAGATGATATATATATATATATGTATATGCTATAGATATATAGATAGATATATAGATAGATAGATAGAATATATATCTTGTTTTAAACTTTTCCACTGGCATAGATATATATAGAGAGATATATGTGACAAACTAAAGAGATATATAGATTAATGCATATAGATGTAACAGACATATTGACTAGATTGGTATTTATTCTGCCTAAAACAAACAAAATATTTGAATTCATTTAAATCATATTGATAGATATTTTTCTTCATATATATATATATATATAGATAGATATGAACATCCTATATAGAAATATATATATATATATATATATATATATATATATATACTACATACATATATATATATATATGTGAAAATATATAGAAAATAGGAAGGAAACTGGCTCTTGGAAACATGAGACCTCTTATGCCTCTACCTATATATATATATATATATTCTATATATATATATATATATATATATTCTACCTATATATATATATATAGTATATATATATATATATCATATATGATATATATATATATATATATATATCATATATATAAATATATATATATATATATATATATATATATGATATATATATATATATATATATATATATATCATATATATGATATATATATATATATATATATATATATATATATATATATATATCATATATATCATATATATATATATATATATATGATATATATGATATATATATATATGATATATATATATATATATATATATATATATATATATATATATATATATATATATATATATATATATATATATATATATATATATATATATATATATATATATATATATATATATATATATATATATATATATATATATATATATATATATATACTTTTTTATAGTTTTTAAGCATTACGCCTCAAGCAAAGGCGTGAAGCTACTAGGATGCAAGAAGATTTGGGGAGCAGATAGGAGTGATAGAAGAAAGGATGAGGAGAAGGATGGTGTGGGTAGATCAAAGGTAACTGGAGATGTCAATTGACATTACATTTGAATAGTTCGAGATTATAGCCTTCAGGGAAGCAGTAACTGGGGAGGGTGTTCCACTGGCGAGAGGTGAGGTATGAAGCTATTGGAGTAGAAGAGCGGCTACATTTGAGAGTTTCTCTGGATTGCCAGCCTCATAGGGCACTTGGAGTCTGGGAACCATTGAAAGCAGCTCGTCAAGCAGTTACCATGGAAGTATTTGTAGAAAAGACAGAGAGAGGCGACCCTGTGAGAGAAGTGACTGTAGACGAGGCAGCCAGATCAGGGCCAATTAGATTACATATCTGGATCTTGTCAAGAACTCCGAGGTAAGCAAAAGGTGCCCCAGCCCATATATAGCAGCAATACTCCATGCAAGGGCGAATGGTTGTTTTGTATATTTGAAGTATAGATTCAGGGAAGAAAAATTTCCTGGCGCGGCACAGAGAGCCAACTTTTCTCGCAGTGGAAGAAGCAATTGACTCAATGTATTTATTCCATCTCAGGTCAGCAGTCAGCGTGAGACCGAGCAGACGCAGGGAATTGCTCTCAGGAAGTTGACTATCAGACATTATAATGGGGGCATAGAATGATCTCTATGGTGGTTAATGGAGAGTAATTTAGTCTTAGTGGCGTTAAAGTTGACCAGCCAATTCTTGCCCCAGTTAACAACCGATTGGAGGTCCATTTGAGACGTGTCGGCCAGATTAGTTTTGTGCATACGACACTAGATTTGTTTTGGAGGCAAGAGTAAATTGTGGTGTCGTCTGTATAGATGCCAACTTGGGTATCTATAGCGTTGGGAAGGTCATTGATGAAAATAAGGAAAAGAGTGGGGCCAAGGATGGAGCCTTGGGAAACACCTGCGTTTGTAGGATAGGAACTGGAGGAGAATCCATTGAGAACGACCTTCAATTCACGGTTTGACAGAAATGATTGTATCAAATCAAACAGTTGACCAGTAACACCATACCCCTGGAGCTTACAAAGAAGGCCGGCGTGCCAAACCCTATCGAATGCTTTGGAGATGTCGAGGGCCACGGCACAAGCCTCTCCTTTATTTTGAAGGACTTGGTAGACGGTTTCAGTGATGGTCGTAAGCACATCAGCTGTGGATCGGGCGTAGCGGAAACCATATTGCTTGTCTGAGAGCAGATTGAGATGTAAGGTGATTAATTACTTCGGCATTGATTGAGGGCTTTGCCGAAGAGGGGTGGGAGACTAATAGGACGGTAATTAGAGGTCAGAGGGGTCTCAGGTTCTTAAACACAGGAACAATGGATGAGGACTTCCAGAGCAGTCAGGAAAACAGGGATTCCTTGAGGCAGTAATTATACAGTTTAGAGAGGCGGGTGCTAGCTCATGCGGCATTTCTTCAGGACAATGGCTGGTATGCCATCTCCACCACTAGCCTTGTGGGGTTCTAAGTTGGAGATAATGCCCAGTACCACAGACGGGGTTATGTGTAAACCGCTCAGTAAAGGCCTCCGTTCTAGGAGGGAAGTCTGGAATGGGTACACCGGTGGAGTTGAGCATTGAATTAAATGAGAATTTCCGAGCAAAGCATACAGCCTTGTCGGTAGGGAGGTCAAGACCTCGAACTGGTTGAATAAAGGAGATATGGAGGGTTTTCTATTGTTCAGGACACTCTTGCAGACCCGCCAATAATCTTTGGAGCCAAATTTGCGAGATCTGTCACGCTCCTTCATCCGAGCAGCAAATATTGACTTAGCCGTTGAGGACAACTTTACACTCGTTACGGGCAGAGGCAAAGAGACGTCTATTACAGTCCGACATGTCCTACTGAAATCGGTGAAAGAAGTGATTCCTACGGGCAATGGCAGTTGAGCAAGCAGTGGAGAACCAAGGGGAGAAGTGCGACTTGACCTTAAATTTCCTTGAGGGGATGAAAGCGTCAATTCCAGCTTTAACCCAGGATGAGACCTCAGAAGCACATTCTTGGACAGGGAGTGTAAAGACAACATCCCAGGGGACATCGCGGGGGAAGTCACGGAACGAGGCCCAATCCGCTCGTTGATAGTAGAACGAGGTTCTTGTGATGGGAGGTTCTTTGCAGGGTGTGGAGTTGAAGGAAATGTTGACAGATGCCACGGCGTGATCGGAGTTGCCAAGCGGGCAGAGCTGTGTGGCGCTACAAGATTCGGGGATGGAGGTAAAACACAGATCGAGAAGAGAGGCCTTACCTGCCAGGTTGAGGGCAAAACACGTTGGGAAGTCGACTATCTGCGTGAGGGATTGAGAAATTGAGAAGTTAAATGTTTGAATGCCAGTCTGGTCAGTAGTAGCATTCTCGAGCCACTTGGTGTGATGGGCATTAAAGTCACCAAACACGAATATATGAGCAAACGGGTGGAGGGAGAGGGCCTTGTCTATGTTGTCAGATATGCTATCGAGTATCCCACAGTCTTGAGAGGATGGGGAGCGATAGAGGAAGAAGAGATAGCTTACGGCATTGAGGAGAGATAGCGGAGACACATGTACGAAAGGTCTGGCGATTAGAGACAACTCTCTGGCCAGGGGAGATGGTCCTTGACATAGACACCAAGGCCGTGCATGTGGGTTAGAGAGAGTCTTTCCTGAGGAGAGGAAGGTAGCCGGGGACCAAGAGATCAGAGGAGGGGATAGACGAGTCAAGGTTTGTCTCACACAGAGCCAGTATATCCGGGCAGTTTGCAGTGAGGAAAGATTCCATACTGCAGAAGTTTGTTCTAATGACACGGATGTTAGCGAGCGAAATGTTGAGGGGGTTTAGGTGATTTTTTTTGGGGCTGGTTTAGGTTTACTTTTTTGGTTCATTTGAGTCTTCATGTTGAGTAATTGTTGGAAGATGAGAAGGCCTGAAGTATAGAGAAGCAGATGGTTATCGACCGCAACGTGAGCAGAGAGGAGTTAGCACAGCCTGCATCATAATGTGGCTTCAGGGTTGCCCACTGGAGGTGACTGCAGGGACACCGATCCATGCGCGTCATGGCACTAAACACCCCCGGTATTATACAACTGTTGATCAGAGCGGCCGCTCAGGCGCCTACATAAGAGTTAGGGCTCTAACTACCAGTCGGAAACAGCAACCAGTAAACTGTCAACCGTGTACCCTCAAAATGGAGAGGCAATGCCACAGTCTGCGCCGTCACAGGGAGAAGCACATCAGTACTCATTACAGAGGCCAGAGAGAGAGAGAAAGTGCCGGGAACCCCTTCTTAGACAGGAAACAAGGTGTGAGCCTCTGCGCTTGTCTAGGGAAGGGGAGGAGTGTTGACCGGGCGGTAGAAGGGTCTACCTACTCCTATTACATATAACACATAAAACAGTAACAAAAAACAAACAGAGGGATAAGGGCGGAGAAGTAGTTGGCAGTGCCCACTGACACTATGTGTGCGTTAGGGGGGATAGGATGGAATTTATTAGTATTTTTAGTATTTTAAACTTACACAACACTAAGTTTTAACTTAGCATAAGTCCCATTGTTCTATTCTAAAGAAAGAAAGGACAAAATGTGATCATCCATTATTTGCGGATATGGCATACATGCTAGCAAGGTTGTGGCAGTGGGTGACAGGCCACTAAATGAATAAAGTAAATATATAAAACATGGGAATAAATATATATATATATATATATATATATATATATATATATATATATATATATATGAGAGAGAAATGCTGTTAGATGCGTCTCTGGTAGAATGAATTTATACTCACACATGGCGGAAAGTTAGTCTTCGATTCAGTCGGACCAGTGATCGTACAGCTAGCCATATCTCAGACCCAAGCGTCAAGTTAAGATAACGCAGTGCTGGGGGTGTGGGGGTAGTGGTCAGTGACCATTCCTACCCTTCACCAGCAGTGGGCTTGGGAGAATTTGCATTAATAAAATAAAAATATTTAAACCACAAGGAGAAGCAAACGGCATAATGATTCCGCGTGAGATCAAAAATTTTTTTTTATATATATATATGCTACCTATATATATATTATCTGTTTGTCTGAGAATGATTATTAGAAAATTCACAGATGACCAAGTTGATTTATGTCTGGATGCTTCATTGTGGTTTTGTGATTTTGACGAAACTAAGCAAAGTAAATACTTACCAACAAGAGAAGTATAAAGATGCCATTTAAATCGAGGTTTGGCATCTTTATATTTGATTTCAAGGATTGTCATGGTCAATTATGATTTTATGTCTACATTTAAATATAAAAATAATTAAAAATAAAATTAAAATTATGATTTTATGTCTACATTTAAAAATAATTAAAAATAATATTAAAATTATGACTTTATGTCTATATTTAAAAATAAAAATAATTAAAAATAAAATTGTTTTTATATCTACATTTAAAAATAAAGTAAAAAAGCCATATTTAAATAATTTTGCTAAGTATTAAAAACAGGAAGGTTTTGTTTGAAACAAAAAATGCAGAACTGTCATACAATATTGGTTGTCATCTATGGCAATAAATGCTGGACAATCTCTTCACAAATGAAGAAGAGTTTTGAGATCACAGTAAATATAAATAGTCAAGCTAAAACAACACAGATGGCCTGAAGTATGCATTCAAGCAGTGTTGACCTCTGTGTCCATTTTTATATTTACATATGCTCTATCCCTGATATTGAGCAGTTTAATCCATAAATATAGCATACCTTAAAGTTATATTTTTATCACATCCACAGAATGATGGCAATGACAAACTGGTATTGAAAATGAATAATGATAAAAACTAGTTTAAAAAAAATGTTAATAAAGTCTTACTGCTAAATTTCATTGCAGAATTTGGGAACTTGAATTTCTCTTTTTCCTCTTGTCCTTTGGCCAATATATGAAACAAAAAAAATGAACAGTGGGTAAGCAAGTTCTTTTGTGCTTGGATTCTTGTAAATCATTTCAGAAAGGATAAGTTTAATCTTGAATATAATTAGGGAAGACTAGAAGAAGTGAGAGAGAGGGAAAAATGCTTTGTGCATTCACTTGCTTGGGTTTTCCATCATCATGGCTGCAGATAATGACTCTCTCAATTCTTTGCCATTGATTCTATTCACTGCTTATCATTATACGCAGGGAATAGAATCAATGACAGACAAAGAACTGAGAGAGTCCTACTGCTGTTCATTTGGGCTGGGCAGAATGTCGAACTGAAAAATTCTAGAATAGAATTTAAGAACTAAAATGACACCTGTCTTCAGCTGTTTCAAAGGAAACAGTTTCAAGTTGAACAAAAATACAAGCAAGAGTATCTTCTTATAATTCTACTTATCCCTCCATTACTTAGCATGACTGTTACGCCCTGCCAATACTTAAAAAAATAGTGGACTGTTCCCTTTTGACTGCTTGGTAAGATTGAAAAGATGCTACTTAGTTTCAATGATAGTGAAAGAAAGAAAGGGAAAATAGAAGTGTTTAACAACTGTTTTGCAGAAATGGGAAAAAGTTGTCAATTTCAGATCTTTTCATTTGTACCCCCTTACTTCTTTAAATAATGACCTGTGTTCATATTTATGATTGTTATTGCAATATTTTGTTAAAGTTGTTAAGCTCAGATATTTAACGATGTGATAGGGGAATTGAATCTGAATATCTCATGGTCAGAAAAAGAGCATTCTAACGATTAACATGCACACACAAACACACACACATTTTTGAGGGAAAGAAATATGACAGTGGAAAAGGGTTTTGTGTGAAGTATTTCATCCTTCAGGACCTCATTAGACTATTTTTATATTAATGTGACTACACATGTGCGTGAACAAAAAAAATGCTGAGAATTTTAAATTTAAAATAATTTTTTTTTAATATATGTTTTCAGTATATAATTTAACTGATTTAATTTAGATTTCTTTTTTTACCTATGTTTCCATCACTTTCATTATTAAATTTCCTATTAAGAATGGTGGAACATTGTAATAACCTGGATATAAATTTACTGTGGATGATCTTGCAATTAAAACAATTTCTAAACATTCAATTCAAATTGTTTGCTCTAAGTTGAAGTGTGGAGTTCATTTCAAAATAGGAATGTAAACTCAAGGAAATATAAGTACATAGTCGTTGTCCTTAACTGGTTCATTCAAGCAGACCAAATGGAACAATCTCTACTTTGCAGGACTTGGGTAGAAATTTGGACATTTTTTCATTTCTCTTTATAGAATCTTGTATTTATGCACAAAAGATTTGAATTTCACTGCTTTATCCTTTCATTATCATTACCTGTCTTATTGTTGAAATTAGCAGTTTTTTTTTTGTTTGTTTTTAATCAATTCAGACCAAAGCAAGGCAATAATGTCACTAAAACACAAAAGGGCTACTGGGAGTGAAAGATAATGGCAAGACTTTAGAAGGAACTGGAAACCCAATCCTAAGCAGGAAACAAGGGAGAAACCTCCTGTTATTTTTTTTAACAGGACAATAGGCAAACTTCTGCTAGAAATTTGGTTATTACTTAGTAAGTTCTTCAATTAAATTCTGTTTTCCTTGGGAGAATTTTCTACATTCATTTTGTGGATTAAAAAAATAATCTTCCCTTCTTCCTCACTGAATATATCAAATTACAAAACTGGAATTAAATGAATTTAAAATTTATATTGTCTTTTAAGTGGTTAGATTAATCCACTGAAGCCATTAAATCACACGACAAATGGAGGTAGCAAGGAAAAGTAATCTCAAAACTGTTTACAGTGTAAAGTCATTGTTCTTTCTATTTTTGAACTCTATATATATATATATATATATATATATATATATATATATATATATATATATTCCATTTATTTTCAACAATGACACCTATAAACATATAACACAATCCTTGCCCAAGCTTTCCACTGACCGGCAAATGATCCCCCCCTACTGCATTCCAGTCCTTGATTTCCTTGGTGTTAACCGAAAGGTGGGAAAAGGGACAATGCAAACTCACAAAGTAGCACGATGAAAGAAAAACGTGTCATTGTTAAGAGATAAGGATGTGAAGCCAGTTTCCCATGTTATATGTAGTTGTTTTTCTCAGGGCCTCACCTGCTTGTAGGTCATACTTGGGCCAACTTCTGCTATGTCAGCACCCCCTTCGTCAAAACCACCACACCCATCCAGTAATCTTGACATGGTAGATAATTCAATATCTAGGCTTTGGAACCATGATACGCACATGTCTGTCTAATGCCAAGCATAATTGTTAATATTGGCC
The DNA here is from genome assembly GCA_903632075.3 of Acanthosepion pharaonis. Classification (NCBI taxonomy): domain Eukaryota; kingdom Metazoa; phylum Mollusca; class Cephalopoda; order Sepiida; family Sepiidae; genus Acanthosepion; species Acanthosepion pharaonis. Next base: position 546,220 of record CAHIKZ030000212.1, on the reverse strand, counting down.
AGTACCTGGATAAAGCCTCTTTGCAGTTTTGTTGCCACTTGATCTCCAAAAATCCCTGTACTTCCCATTCCCCCTCAGTTAAAGTGGATGCTGCTTATAAGACCGAACTTCAAAAGGTGCTCTCCACTGGTCTATCAAACAGATAAAAACTATCTATTTCCTTTCTATGTGGGTCCCCATAGTATCATAACACCTGTAAAACTAGTTTTTGAATGATTTTCTTTCTCTTCACTTTTTTATCCTAATGACTTTCTCTATTCTATCTTGATACTTTGTTTCAATTCATATCTGTCACTAAGCTAACTTGTAAATTCTCTCTACTAATTACACCTATTGACCCTATTGATTATTGCTGGGAATAACAACTATTGCCTTTTCTTGTAGCTGTACACATCTTTATAAGTCATCAAATCTATCAACATTGATACCCAAATTCAATAGCTTTCAAAGTTATATATGCCAATATTTCAACTCACCAAGATAGGATATAATAAGTGTTCAGAGGTGATCAATCTGCGCGGTGTGGTGTATATATTTTTAAGACCATCTAAACTATAAATCAATGGCACTAGGTGGGCTCAGCCACTATCTTTTTAAAACCACAAATCATGATACGTGATATCTCTCTCTCTCTCTCTCTCTCTATATATATATATATATATATATATATATATATATATATATACACACACTACTGAAATGTTCCTGTTGACTCACCTAATAAAGTTCCAACTGCATTTTGCTTTATATGCCTACTAGCACTGACTTGGACATTAAATGAGATCAAAGCCATGAAGACGGACATATAAAGTTCAAAGAATAGCTGAAGACTACAAACTGAACTGATGCCTGATGGAACTGAGCATCTTCATTTGGCACATGATCGGTATTAACAAGAGTCACAGAAAAGGAGAAAATATTTCAGCTTTAGAGAAAGAAAAATAACAAATTTAGTTGTGTATAATTTTTAGTCAAGTGTGACACTGCAGGCTACATAGAAAGTTTCAGTTTGTTTAGCAGCATATCAACTCCTTATGGGTCATTTAATGTTGAAGTTTAATTTTCTTGGAAGCATTAGTAATTTCTTTGCAAAAAACAAATTGCTGGTAATTTTTTTTTTTTCTGAAAATGTATTGCTGGTATTTTTTATTATAAAAATGTATTTTTATACTTTCATAGTGTCTGGGGTTAACTATTTGCCCATAGCTGGGAGCCTAACAGGTTCTACCACACCAGATCTGGGTGAACCTGTTAACAACAGCATTTAGGAGGTGGTTTATGCTTCTCAAAATCACACCCAATCAGTACCCTTGCTGTTGGATCTAGTTTATCTACCCATGACGATAATTTTGTATCAATGCAGCTTGATAATAAATTGATAACTTAATAACTTGATAATGAATTAAAAAAGTTTTATGATGACATAAGTAGTATTACAGACAGAAAATATAGGATATTTTGATAGGTGACTTCAATGTAGAAACAAAAAAGAAGGTGAATCTCATGTCAGAAAATTAGAATAAAGATGAGAAACAAAATCTTAGTTCTCAGATAGACATGCAACAAAAATTCTGAATACATTTTCCTAGAAGTAAATAGTCCATAAATGGACTTAGAAAACCCCTCAAAAAAGGGAACAGAGAATGAAATTAATGTCATCATTGCTGACAAAGCCAGTACCATTAAATATGTGATAGTCATAAACAAAGTGAATATAGGAAGCAATCATCATAGAACGGTAGTTTGCAGAGTCAAATTGGATTTTAAAATTGAGAGAAACAAAGTGATTTTTAGAAGAAAACATGTAAGTCCAAACAGAACACCACAGAATTTCAGGCAAAAGTCAAGAACATATTCCAGGCTTTGTGGAATGTCAAAAAATAACATTGAAAATGTGAATAGCAAATTGTTAACAATAATTAAGGAAGCAGAAGAGTTAAGCAAGAAAACAAATGGAAATCATATAAATTCTAGAATTGCAAAAACACATTGGAGAAATGTGATTGTAAATCTAAAATGATGGAAAATGGAGAGTACAAGTTTAAAAAAAAAAAAAAGAGAGAGACAGACAAAAAAAAATGAAGAACTTGCAAAGAGAAAGCTATCATGAAATGGACTGACTTGAAACATACTTGGTTTTCAACTGACAGATAAACAGCAATAACTTGCATAGAAAGACATAAACAGGAGTTAGTAAATGTAGAGACAAGATATTAAGTATAATCAAGAAATACTTTACAAATCTATGCTTTGAAAATATAAATACCATCAACACTCACTCTGGCAGATACTAGTGATTTTCCTGATAACAGACTATGCAAAGTTTGCTCTTAAAAATGTGAAACACCAAAAAGTACCAGCTAAAGATGAAGCTTTCTGAAAGATACGGATGATGCAATGTCTATGGAAAAAAATTCAACTTAAAAATTCAGTCTAAGAATAGTAATTCTACTTTAGCAACTATTACCATATTGCATTATTATCAAACACATACAAATTATTTTCATTAGTACTTACAAATAGCCTAACAAATACCATAGATGATAACCAGCCATACGGAAAGGCATGTTTATGGTGTGGGTGTAACAGCAATAATTCTGTGTTCACAAAGACACAGATAATAATAGTAATGGTAATATTAATGGTCTCCTTATAAGGTAACGGTCAGTGTTCTTTGAGTGAGCAGCCACTGCTATTTTTGGTTGGAATTTATAAAATCTTTTTCAGGAAAATAGTTTTTTCAAAATTTTAAAAATGACCTACAATCTGTTGTTAAATGGGGCAAGGAATGGCTTGTTAATTTTAATGCCTCAAAAACGAAACTGTTCTCATTTAATCATCTGAAAGAACCCCCTTTTTACCTTCTATCAGTATGATTGATGCTAACCTCCAGGAGAGTAACTCATTGCACCTTCTTGGACTAGCATTTTCAGCTTGCATGAAGTGGAAAGATTATATTGAATCAATTGCTAAAGAAATTTACTTGCGACCCCCCCACACACACACACCAAACATCCAATGAGTCAGCTTGTAACACAAGGTGAACGCTGGTCTAAGTTGGTCTTAGCAATCATAACTTGTCGAAGCCCGTCTAAGTTAGTCATAGCCAGTAAAGTCTGCAGCTAAGAAAGTTGGTTCACCATGTCCTGCTAGACAATTTTTCTCAATAGAATATATCTTGCATATTTATACATATACCATTTGTCTTTGCTTTGAATATTATTAACACATCTGGTTTGGTGCTCTTGCTCTATATTTGGAGATTCTTGACAAAATCCAAAGAAGAATTATGTAATGTTATTAATATCTAGCATCTTGGCTTCAGTCCTTTTCCCACTGCAGTAACATAACTTCCCTGCATCTTTTCTATAAATACATAAGTTCTATGCTAACAGGTTTTTCTATCACATTTCTCATTTATGGAACTGTTTTCTGGCTTCTTGCTTCCCAGTCAACTTTGATCTTCAAAAATTTAAATGCAGTATCAGTCATTACCTTCTGTCTTCTTAATTCTTATTCTTTTATTGTTCTCTCTCCTTAATAATAGTTTCTCGCATATTCTTTAACACTCAGTAACCGCTTGCATCCTAGTGGCTTTATTGCCTTGTTTGGGCTGAAATGTTTAAAAGAAAAGTCTACGGTTATTGCTCTTTCCAGTATTGATGGGAGTTTCTTTCCTAACCTTTTGTTTGAAGTAATGTGGAATATCAACATCTTGATTATGTCATTATTTGTTATTTTGCAGCTATTGAAAGTGCTCAGTGTGGTTTCTTTTATTTGGAACATTTCTTTGTGATTTTTAACATCTGTCCACAAGGTTCAAAAGGAGTGAAGCAGAGTGGATACAATTTCACTTGAATTCTTTGCAATAGGCTTGAAAGTATCGTCTGGAAAATGAATTGGGACTGGAGGAAAGTAAAACTAAATAGAGAATGTTTCAATCATTTACATTTTGTTTTAAATAGTGTTCACCCAATATCAGGCGCAAGAGCCACTCATGGTAGAGGTTTAGTTAATATGGTGGGTAATATGAATGTAAGAGGTGGTAGGAAGTGAAGATTATGAGGATATAGACAATAGGTAACAATTATTTACTGATGATATTTTATGAATATCAGAATCATTGAATAAATTCCAAGAAATGATTATGAGGATATAGACAATAGAATTAAACCAAAGTAATTCAATTATTTAAAAGAACTGAAATGATATTTTAGGGGACAGGTGATAATAAAAGAATGAGGTTATTCTCTGTGTTACTTACTACTCCCCCTCAATGTAGCCGCTTATGTAGTAAGTCATACATTTGTATCATGTCCATTTCATCAAATCACAGTGACATACAAATGGTGTGGTTGCCTCAGTTTGATCTCCCTGATCATCTTATGGTGTGGTTGCCTCAGTTTTGCGCATCTTATGCGAGAGGACCATCTGTTGAGGTGAATTGGATAGGAGAAGTCTCTTCATCCAGGTCTGGCAGGTCATCGTCATCATCCGTTTTGTCACTAGGCATTTGTATGGAATCTGCATGTTCCACTACAATTCCTTGTTCTGATAACTTGTTGTCTTCACCTTCCCCCATGCTCTCATATTGTGAGGACTCACTATCATGGTCCACCCACGTGACAGGGCGAAGGTCCTTAACATGGCGCAGCATCCTGTTAATCAGAATTGAGCATAAACTAGTGTCCAGTTACCACTCCTTTTCCAAATTTAGATGGGTCAATCATCTCGTTAGGGTACCACAGTGATGGCTTGACACAAGCCATTGATGATTCCGTCCAGATAATGAGTAGGCATCCTGGCACAAAGCACACCCTATATTTTGTGAGTCGGGTCAATCCTGCAATATCCAAGGCTGCAGTTAAGAAAGTGGTGGGACAATGTTAGGCGTGTCAGTCGCAGCTCCAGTACAATGGAAAACTGGATGGCTGGGTGTACCAGACACTTGGTGGCAAATAGGAGTGGACGTGACCCACCTTGGCAGCAGACACTACCTAATACTAGTTGATTGTGGCCCTACTCAGTTCTCCATCTGGCACCCGCTGTTTCATCAGGACTCTGCTAATGTCATCCAGCAGCAAGAGTCAGTATTCTTCAAATGAGGACCACCGATGGAGCTACTTGCTGATAATGGTGTGGCATTCTGCAGGAGTGCATTCAGAAAATTTGCAGAAAGCTGGGATGTCCACCTGCACTTTCAATGTGCCTATTTCCCAGTGGTGAATGGTATGGTGGAAAGGTGCCATTGCACCATCAAGCATATTGCTACCAGAAAGCAGTGTTCAGTGGAGGAGGCAGTGTATCTCTACAATATAATGCTGAAATAGCTTGTGTCTAGTAGAGGCTATTCTGCTTATGTTGCCAGTATCACTTTCCAACTGCTGTAACATAGCTTGCTTGTGCCATTTTTATAAATACTTTCATGGTAATTATTCTGATGAACTTTGCTCTAAATTGTATTTATTGTAAATATTCACTTGAATTTCATTTTTAAATGTTGTTATTTTTAGTTCTCACCCCAGACAAATTGTACATATGGGAACTAGTTAGGAATATATAGAGACTTTGGGGTATTATGATAGCTGTAGTAAGAATGTCTTGTTTTGGTGTAAGGAGTATTATGGTATGTTTGGGTCAGTAATTGTGGCTAGCTAAGTTTAAGATTCAAGAGATTGAAAATCAGCCTTCCCTTATTCCTCCTCTTGGCCTTGTGTCACATTTTTGTATTATTCCAAATAAATATTACTTTGGTACCTAGACTTTATGAATGTAAGCACAGTACTATATTTGCAGTAAGGTTTCATCATTTTACAGCTTAAATGGTGAAATGTACCATAAGTTCTATGCTAACAGTTTTTTTCTTTCACACTTCTCACTTGTGGAACTCTTTTTGGATTTCTTGCTTTCCAGTTAACTTTGATCTTCAAAAATTTAAATGTAATGTCAATCATTATCTTCTTAATTCCTGTTCTTTTATTGTTCTCTAACCTTATGTTTTTTTCTTTTTCTCATATTCTCTCATACTCAGTAACCTCTTGTGTCTTAGTGGCTTTATTGCCTTGCATGGTGTGAAATGATATATATATATATATATATATATATATATTTTCGAAATAGTGATAACCCATCATCCTCAAAATTCAGACAGAAATTAAGATTATCTGCTGGACACATTTTTTGACTTGAATGCATGCATGCAAAATTGGCTTCTTTTTGGAAGAATAAATGCTGCAATTAGATTTATAAAGGAACCAGAGTTCTTCTGGCTTGTAATGTTCAATCTGCATTGTAAATAGAAAGATGAATCACAAGACGAACTAACAAATACCAAGACAGATAAAATGGCCAACCAAGATATAACAGAAATATACATAGATGAAGTGAGGCTTTTCTCCCCTGGAAGCATTTAGCATAGAAAAGGAAGTAGTCACTGAATGTTGTAGATGTATAGTCATTCTGTATTCAACTTTAGTGCAAGAGCCATTCTAATGAAGAAGCAAAATAGCCATCAAAAATTTCTTTTGGAATGACTCATTTCAGACAGTTTACTCGCACTATCTTTTGCCGTCATGACTGCAAAGTGAAGCAGAAATAAAAAATAAACTGTCCTTAGTCATTTATAAATTTGGATGCAATTCAGTGGCAAATTACCATAGATGTGCACACACACACACACACACACATATATATAAGTAGTTAATGAATTTTTTTGTAGTCTGAAAATATTTTTTATTATAACAAACATATTTAGTCAGTCTATGTATTTGAGTAGACATTCCTTTTTTTTAAACATTGAAATTAATGTCTACTAGCCTGGAGATTGAAAGTCTTATTAAGAAAATGTGCCTCTTGAGAGTAATTGAACTTGTATTCCCTTTTTAATAAAGGAAATTATTTTCAAGCCAAGTGTGCTTTAAAACAATTACCCTATTTTGTTGTACTGGCTTTTTGTGGCTTGTAAACAATTTCCCTCTGATGAAAAAGGAAATATATGTTCAATTCCTGTGTGGACATAAATTTTCTTTATTAACAATTTTCATCTCTAGTTGACAACAATTTTACTTTAAAAAAAAAAAAAGCATGTCTGCTTAAACATGTGTTTCAAGTAAATATGTTTATTGTAATGATATATATATATATATATAGAGAGAGAGAGAGAGACAGAGAGAGGAATTATTGGATTTTATTTATAATGTGACATGATTTATTATTACTAAAATTGCTATGTTTAGAGGTTACACATGTTTTAATAGACATCCTTGATTTTTTTTTAAAGAGTTTAATTGACCTCTACTGCACTATTTACATTATTCGGACTATTGTCCTCAGATTTGTCGCCATGTTTATCACAACGTTTCGGCCATTGTACACTCCAGCTTTCTTCGGGTGGTTGGAATGTCAAACTGAACCCTTTATTTCGCTCACTGGGGTAAACTGTTCTAGTTCCACATGCCATGTCTAATGGATGTCGGTTATCTCCTGTTAATTCTCCTCTGAAAGTTCCCCACTGCCTTGATTGGTATTGAACTCACTGTTTGGGTCCTGTCACTGGATCTAACTAACGCATTATCCACTGTGCCATGTGTCCTTGAGGACATCTGTGTATGAATTTCTGTGTATTATAAACCTAATGTTTTCAGTAACAGTTTTTACCAGTGCTCATATTGCATGAACTTTCAGAGGGGAATTAACAGGAGATAACTGACATCCATTAGACATGGCATGTGGAACTAGAACAGTTTACCCCAGTGAGTGAAATAAAGGATTCAGTTCAACATTCCAACCACCTGAAGAAGGCCGGAGCATACCATGGCCGAAACGTTGTGATAAACATGGTGACAAAGATGAGGACAATAGTCTGAATAATGTAAATAGTGTACATAATACCTCATCTCAGAAATATAGACAGATACTGACCTCTACTGGTCTGGGCATTCAAATCTTAACAAAAAATATAATATATATACTAAAATAAAGGTTTTTTTTTATACCTTCTTTGGTTTAATTATTTTTTTAGACAAGGAATTAACTAAAATTAAAAATCTAACAGATTACCATTAGCCAGCATGGTAGATTAAGCAAAAACAGGTCAAATTTTAGGGAAACTTTATGCAATAATAGATTTTTTTTATTATTATTGTATATATGATAAAAACCTTCAAGAAGAGAAAGTCTGTCTTGCCTGCAGTGAGCTAGTAAATTAGTTTTAAAAAAACAAAAAAACCTTGAATTTTTAGGTGATTCTTTGAAATCCAGTGTGTGGCCCCAAATTTTTGTTGTGTGTGTGTATATATATATATATATAACATTGAAGTCAACACACTGTTTCATGCTAAACGCGATCATCAGGCCACATGTGTTGAGTTTTTCTCGACTATATATACAGGTCAGTGTTGCATTGGGGATAGTCGATTCTAACAGTTATTTTGGCAGGAATGGCTTGTTAATTTGTTTATTTGGATTAATTTATTTTACTTTTTATTTGTTTTTTTATATATTTTTATTTATTCTTTTCAGTTTAACATAATAAAAATTTTGAGATGAGTTCTGATTATTTACTTAGCAATTTGTTTTGGCCTGGGAAAGTAATTATAGCTATTTTTTCATCCAATTTTTAGATTGATTGTTGTAGTCTAGTGGTTATTTTGGTGGGCGTAGTTTGTTAATTTGTTTATCATTAACTTTACTTAATTATTTGCATAAAAACAAACATAATTACCAATTTATACAATTAGACATAAAAGAATTCTACCCATCTATAACAGAACCCCTGCCAGATAAGGCCATCACCTGAGCCCAAGAACAAATAAGAATAAACACAAACAAAATCAATATCATCAAGCACTCTTGTAAATCACTACTATTCAACACTGAAGACACATGGATAAGGAAAGAAGGGATTTTTGACACTACAATGGGAAGCTTTGATGGTGCAGAGACCTGCAAAATCATAGGTATATATTTACTACACAAACTAAGCAAAATAATAAATAGAAATGATACAGGACTCTATAGGGACGACGGTCTCATAATGTTAAGAAACTATAAGAAACAAAACACAGACAAAACTAGAAAAGCAATAATAAAGATTTTCAAAAATAATGGATTTGACACAGACGTAAAAACTAACCTAAACGAAGTAGATTTTCTACATGTTGCCTTCAACATAAGAAAAGGTACATATAAACCATACAGAAAACCCAATGATAAACCACTGTATATACATATATCTTCCAATCACCTGCCATCTATAATAAACAAAGCTAAGAAAAATTACAAAGCAGCCCTAAAAGATAATGGATTCTCGGCAACACTCACTTACTCACCACAGAGCACAAAAAAGCTAACAGGAAGAGAAACAACACATGGTTCAACCGACCATGCAGCAGAAACGTAAAAACAAACATAGGAAAAATATTCATCAAACTCTTACACAAACACTTCCCTGAATCAAGCACTGTCCACAAAATATTCAACAAAAACACAGTAAAAATCAGCACTGAGAACATGGTACAAATAATAAAAAAGCACAACAGGAAAACTATCAACAAACCATCTGAACAAATTAAACCCGAGTGTAACTGCAGAATAAAGAACGAATATCCCTTCAATGGTAATTGCTTTCAAAACAATGTAATATACCAAACCACGATGAAATCATCAGATAATGAAGAGAAAATATACATAGGAGTAACCGAGGGACCCTGGAAACAAAGAAACTATGCACAAACATCATTCACAAATAGTAAATATGCAAACAGCACAATGCTTTCCAATTATATCTGGGAAATTAAAAACAAAATGAAAATCACACCAAAAATATCATCGAAAATAAGGAAAAGAACATCAGCCTACAACAATAAATCTAAAAACTGTAAACTTTGATGGGAGGGAAAAAATAGCTATTATTACCTTTCCAGACCAAAACAAATGATAGCTCACAACTCATCACAAAATGCAGACACAAAAACAAATTTTTACTACATTACTTAAAAATCAAAAACTGAAAAGAATAAACAAATTAAAAATACATAAGTAAAAGATAAGTAAAATAAATTTATCCAAGCAAATAATAAACAAATTAACAAATCACCTGCCAAAATAACCATTAAACAACAATGAAGCCAAAAATTGGATGAAAAAATAGCAATAATTACCTTCTCAGACCAAAACAAACTACTAAATAAATGATCAGAATTCATCTCAAAATTTTTACTACATTACTAAAAAATTGAAAACCAAAAGAATACATAAAAATATATAAAATAAAAACAAATAAAAAAGAAGTAAAATAAATTAATCCAAATAAATAAACAATAAACAAATTAACAAACCACTCCTACTGAAATAACCATTAGAATAGACTACCCACAATGATCCACTGACCTGTATATATAAATAGTTGAGAAAAACTCAACACATGAAGCCTGATGATTGCGTTAGCATGAAACAGTCTGTCGTCTGTGATGACTTCAATGTTCACTTTTATATTTATATACACTCTATCTCTGATATTGTGCACTTTATCCCATAAATATAGCATACCTTAAAACTTTATTTCTTGACACACACATATATATATATATATATATATATATATATATATATATTGTTAACAATTACTTTTTATTTTTATATTTATTTTTATTTTTAATATTACTACTTTTTAAATAAGAATAAGTAAGCCTCCTTTTAATTAAATTATTGATGATCCCCTACTTGAAAATTTATAAATAATAAAATAAACATAATATTATATCTTTCATGTTCATATGCTAATCCCGGTTATTTTAATTGCAAAATATAATGTTTTGACAAATATAATTTTTTTAAAAATTTTTAAAAAAAATAATTTTTAAAAACTATAATTCCAATATATATAATACTTAACTGCATTAGCATTGCAGTAAACAGATATGTTTTTTAAATTTATGTTATGGCCAGTTCATACTCAGCACCTGAAAATTGTGTTGTGCATGAAACAGTCATGTGAACGGTAAGGGATAATATATATATTTATTAATATATACTTAATAGCTCTGTTGCATGACATCAAACACTGTTTTTTAACACCATAACTTTATGTACAATAAATATAATTACATATATATATATATACACACACACATATATATATATATATAGTCATCCACACAGGAAACTGTTTTGCTGTTTCATAGTTCATCAGTGTGGCTAGACATATGATTGCCTCAAGTTAGAATCGAAACTTGACTGATTTGGTATCAGTCAGAGATTTTACCCCTAAGCCATTGGCACACTGCAGGGATGAAGGTGAATTTAGACATATTTATTTTTAGACAAACATGCCAGTGACCGGAGAACTCAACTCATCTTAACAAAGAGTGTTGCATCAGCAGTAGTAACAGTCACTATTTACAAATTCACTTTTGTCTTGGAAGAGCTCAACCAAAATGATTTTTTTCAGGAGTATTCTGGCTGCTGCTCTTGAAAAGGACCTCCATCCAATCAGTCGTTAACTGGGGTAGGAAATGGCTTGTAAATTTTAACACTTCCAGACAAAACTGCTCTCATTTAACCACCATAAAGAAACTTTTCTGCTTGCCATCAGCATAGCTGATGTTAGACACCTGGAGAGCAACACACTGTACCTTCTTGGCCTCAAGTTTCAACTGACTTGAAGTGGCGTGGTTACATCGGATCAGTAGCTGCATCTACTGCAAGGAAATTTAGGGCACTGTGTCGTGCCAGAAAATCTTTCCTGTTTGTATCCAACTTGCACATTTATAAATCTACCATTTGTACATACATTGAATACTGTTGCCATATCTGTTCTGGTGCTCTTGCTATTAATCTTGAGGTTCTTGACAAAATCCAAAGAAGGATCTGTAATGTATTTGATCCTGATTTGACATCTCAACTTCAGTCATTTTCTTGCCAATGTAGCATGACTTCCCTCTATCTTTTCTACAAATATTTTCATGGCAACTGCTCTGACAATCTTTTTTACCCTGGTGTCTGACTACATGAATTTAAGTGTGCTACTCGATTGGCATCTAGGTCCCACCCATTTACTGTTGAAATATCTAAAATCAACTGCTACTTCTACTCAACAGTTTCTTTTCTTGCACCTCCCACCTATGGAACTCCTTTCAATTTACTTGCTTCCCTGATAACTACAATCTCCAAAATTTAAATGCAACATCAATCACCCTCTTCTATCTTCTTGAATCCCATTCGTTTTTTGTCCTTTCCTCAATCCTCCCTATACTCAGTCTTTTCTCTCACTTTCAGTCCCTGTAACCCCCCGCATACTAGTGGCATTTCTGCCTTGCTTGGTGTTAAATGGTTAAATATATATATATATATATATATATATATATATATATATATATATATACACACACACACAATCTCTTCATAATCTTTCACTAAGTAAAACTACTGATGAGTACTTTTCGTCTTAGTCCAATGTTGGTATGTAGGTGTCACTGGCTTTAATCTTGATTTCTGATTGGATATAGTGTTGTTGTAAGCTTGAAAGTGAAAACTAATTTTAAATTTGAAGAGATTCAAAACAAACCATTCCTTATAGCAGATATAATTTTAATGGTGATATTTCCAATGATGTCAGTTGTCATTGAAGATTGATGTCTGGCCAATGATGATCCGTCTCCTGGAAACTTCCCATTCGATTTAAAGAGAAGAATCAACATAGTCTTTGATGTGCCATAGATATTTTTGCTTGAAAAGTACCTTGGTGAAAAACAAATCCAAAATTTCAAATTCCATATAACCTATGGATACATAGATAGTAGTTTGTCTGATACTTGTAAAATCCATTCTTCACAAACCTAGATGGATGAAGCATTTCATTTGCTTCTTAGTATTAATTGTGTCACTTTCACTTTATGTTTGTAATATCTGATAGGAATAGGAGACTAAATCTTTAAAACATAAAATTATCAGTTATTAACTTCTGTACTGCTTCAAATTTATGTTGGATATGAGAGTATATGGTTTTGCAGGGACTGAATAAACATTCAGATCAGCTTACAAGGATGTAAAGGTTTCTCTCTTTCTCTTCTCGGGTTAGGTATTTATGTAATCGTGTAACTGTCTGCTCAGTTAGCGAATGCTGATGTGTTTTTCATAAAGAAACTGTTAATATTACCATTCTATGTTCAAATTTCTTCTGTGCTAAATTTATTATAACTGATCCATAATGACTGCTTCTATACAAGTTGAATATTTATTTAGTTATTGTTTTTGCCAAATTCAATGTCTGTGAGAAAAGTTTATGTATGTAAGTCGCAGAAGAGAAACATTCCAAATTCTTCATGTTTCCAAATAATTTAAAATTAGCAGGAGAGAAAGAATCTAATCGCCCCCCCAATTTTTGCCCCCTTTGAGTTTGCTATTAGTTTCCTTGGTTCTGTTGGTTATGAGATATGGTTTTAGAAATCTACAACTTTTATGAATTTGTAGATTTCCAACACCTCCAGTTGATCATGTGACAGCTGTTAATACCATGTGTATTGCAGCTATATTCAGGCGCTACTGGACTGTAAGTGCATGAAACTCAGAGGATCATTTGGCAATATTTGGCCTTAATGGATTAATAAGTCACCACTAAAAAATGTACTTGACGCAAAATGTGAAGCTTTTTGGTTTACAAATTCATGTTCTGATATCAAATTTAAGTCATTTTTTTATTATTTTATGCATTTTTTTCTCTTATTTCTTTTCTTTCTTTTCCTTTTTTGTGATCTTTTATTTTCTTTTTCCACTCATTTACCCACATCTTGTTTTCTTCATTCTCTTCACTTTTGCAAATTTCCTTTAGCCTGATCATCATTACAATAATGGGGTATTAACAACAATCACCACTAAACTCAAAATACTGATAGTAATAATAGTGGAAGCAGTGTAAATGTTCAGCCATATTTCCTTTTGGATTATCAAATTAAGTTGTCCAGCCCATCTGCCAGAATTGTGACTGGATAAGAGAGAGAGCGGGGGAAAGCAAAGCAAAATGTGAGAAGACTTAACCTTCCATTACAATATCTGTTGAACAAGTTGAAATGTAATATAAGACACACTTTTCTTTACCCCCTCAAAAAAAAAAAACCCAAAACAAAGAGAAGGCACTGAAAGTAACTTGAAAAATTTTAGTGAAAGAACAGAGTTAGAATGTACACAATATGGAGATGTTTTAAAAAAAAAAATTGTTTTGCAGAAGAACCATTTTCTTCAATGAATATGTCGCTGTTGAAGCAGTAATGGCCAATTCCTTAAAGAAATTAAAGGCTCATTTGAGTTAGAAGAAAAAATGTCTGTTAAATAGGACACTTTTATTGACGGTATTAATCTAGAGGCTTTTGTATTGTGTGAATTACAAAATGCATTGAGAAAGTAACTGAATTCTTAAATGTTAGTCTTGACCATCTGATCTATAAATGGTGTCCAAGTGTCTCTGATACTGAAAACTGAAAATCTTGCACAGTTTTCTTTGTTTTTTTTTTTTTTAATAAAATTTTATAATTGTAATATTTTAATAACATTCTTTTGTACTTTGTAATCTAAAAGTTGAAGTTGTCCTCTATTGACATGTAAAGAGGAGTGAAGAGATAGCATTAAAAGGAAAAGGTGTAAGCAAAATGCTTTGGCAAGAAGATTTTTCACAGAACAATTAACATTAAAAGTCAACATGAATGATTAAGTCTCAAATTCTTATACATTAGACATCGTCACTTAATATTTCATTGGAAATCAGCAGATATCATCAATTGATGAGTTTAAACTCTTTCCAATGATACTGACGTCTCATCTCGTTCATGATTCTTGTTTTAAATTGGCAACTTTGATATACAAGAATGCTTTTTAGTAGGATTCATGAGGTTATGTCTGAAATATTTGCCTGTAAATAAAGTTGAGAGAACAACCCCAAAACAATGTTATGATTACATGCATTCTTCTTGAAAAAACAGGTAAAAAATGGCAACAACTTGGTGCAAAGAATGCACAACTCCATTGTCCATAGAATTCTTAAAGCATATGTACCATTAAAAGATAACAAATTTAGGAAACTAACATTTTTTTTTTCTTTATCTTATAATGTAAGAAGAGTTAACATTTTATAGTTTTTGTATATCATTAGAAGGAAAATAATCATAAAAACTAATGTTTTTTTTTTCCTAATTTCTTCATTCCCAAAGCAAAAAAAAACCTTGAGATAAAAAAAGGCTTAGTTCCAATGGTAACACATTGATATATGATGTCATCCATCAGCTTTATAAACTGAAATAAGTTTTATTTATTGAAGATGGATGAGAAAGGATATTCCAAGAGTGACTATATCTCAGTCAGGAATTATTTTGGTTATGGGAATGATTTTCCTATAAGAACTCCACTGTTGTCTTGCTAGCATACAACATTCTTAATGCCATCTTAGCATTTGTAGGCTTTGCCATTTTGTATTTATATATAAAGTAAATGTTTCTAAAAAAAATAAATAGATAAAAATTAAATTATTAAAATGTATTCTTAATTTTATTATGGCTGGATAATTTCCAGATATTTATATTTTTTAATCATTAAAAATTGGACAGATATATTTATTATGCATATAGAGTAGGGCTTATCAGTGCAGAAAGGAAGCGGTGTGATGAATTCAAATTCCAGCTGACTCTGTTGCATTCACTTTCACACATTTTTTAAAATACTATTGTTCACCCAATACAGAGTCACTTGAGGTAGAGGGTGACTAAATGAAGTTGTTGTAAAGGTGTATAGGGAGGGAGCAAGGGGTAACTATTATGATGATATGTAGGATAGATAATGGTTGCCTAGTGTGATGAGGTTGAGACTTTATAGAAAAGGTGCTTAATGTCCCTAAGGAGGAGGAAGTATAGCTTAGTTTTGGCACAATGCCATAACTTAGAGTTACCTGCTGACGACTAACATCATGGCTAATGATCACCAGAAGCAGACTTCTATATGGTGACATGGCCAAAATTGATTGGATATTCCAAATGTCTAATCATTCATTTTCACTATGTCCAATTGTAACTTCTGTTCAAACAGGGACCAAGGTTTTCAGATAAAAATAAAATTATTTTTCTTCTTTTCATTATTCTTATTAAACTGCATCTTCTTTGTGCCAAATTTGCTTAGTTATGCAAATTTTATTTTAGAAACAATTCTGGCAAATAAATTTTAGAAAACACTTTTTGTAAATCCTGACTTTGCAGTGTTAAGATTCATAGCTGGTAAGTCTCCTAATCTATCTTTGATTCAATAACATTTTTTTAATAAGGGTCCAGTAAGATGAATGATTGAAGGACAGCCTAGAATTGACCAACTACAGTCAAAAATTGATTATTTATTTTCCTTAAACAACAATTTAAAAAAAAAATTTGAGCACAGTGAGGAAAAAAAAGCACTTGGGTCTAGAAGGGTTCAATGTCATAAACTGTATTGTTGGTTTAAAGTTGAGGTTTGGAATACCTCCTTGAAGTCAATTTTTCTTTTTCTTTTTAATTTGCTGTTTTTACTGATATTTACTCTGTTCAGAAAGTAATAAATTAAATGACAATAGAAAATACTTTTCAAAAAATAGCCCCCTATAAGGAAAAAAGCATTGACAATTTTTGTATTAAGCCCATGATGTATTTGTAGATTCATTCTATGTAGAACTTAAAGAAGCACTTAATAGTAACACCAGTAGGGCCAGAATTACTTTAAATGCCTTTTGGTGGCTGGAAATTTTTCAGTGACCAAAAAACAATACGTCTCAATTGTGACATGATGTCTTAAGTTTCTGTGCTTTGTGTATACCCTTCAGATGTGTGTCTTGAGTTTGTTAGTGATTCCATTCACACAGCCAAGGTGTTACCGTTTGTAGGTCATGTGTTCCTTCTGTTCACATGACAAATTGAATCAACATCCTTGTTGTATTCTTCGATTAATTACCAACTTAATGGATAAAACTCTGACAAAATCAACACTGCTTTTGGGAGTTTTACTTATTTGCAATATTTTTGAACACACTTGCTGGTTTGGGATGGGGGATGCTACAATTGTGATTACTAGAGGCTGATTTTTTCTTTTTTTTTCTATGAATGGAATATAAAGAAAACCAAGAGAAGAAAAAGATAGAAACAAACTTAGTAGAAATAACCAGAGATTGATATTTCAAGCAAATGTGATTGGTTTGTGGTAGAGATGATGATGAATGTGTTTATCATGAAAAGCAGGAGGGGGATTATGACTAAAAAAGAGAGAGAGAGAGACCAGTTAAATCCTTCAGAATACACATAAGAGTAAAAAAAAATATGTGACAAAAAAAAATAATAATTTAATAATGAGTGCTAAAATCATGGGTATAAGAATGAACATTTAATGGATCCTAAATTTAAGATTGATATAAATTACAGTAACACAAATATGTGATTGGTTTTTTGTGCCAACGAGATGATTCACTCTCGATGGTCATGATCATGAGATGTGGTTTATCATGTGTTTAAAAGCTATGGATTCACAGACTGGTCTTGTCCATTATGATATAAAAATTGAGATAATGAGAGGATCAATATTGTTTCTTTTTTTGTTCAATTAAATGTTATTAAACTTATTAGAATACACATAATATATATATAAAAAAATATATATATATAAAAATATATATATATATATATATTCATTCATTTAATAATGAACTGGAAAGACTAAAATCAGATCTGGCTATAATGTTGTGCTAACAGTTTTTTCTTGAACATTTAATTTACAAGGAAAATTCCTAAATTGGTCTTCTGCTATGTATTTAGAAGATGAAATCAAAGTCTGCAATATTGTCCTGGCCTGGCATCTTGGCTTCATCCATTTTCCTACTTCACAATGCAGCTTCCTGTTTCCATTTCTATAAATATTTTTTGTGACGGTTACACACCTGGCCCATGTCGGATCCTTTGGGCCATCCTGGTTTCCTGGGTCCAAGCCAAACCCCTTTGGTCAGATGATCACCAGCCTCGCCTTTCCCGACTCAATACCTGGTCACTAAAGCAATTCCGATCTCGGTCTGTCTACCCTGTGTTTTAGATCTTGAACAAGCCCAGGACCAGCAGGGATTTGGGCGATGTCCGAGTGGTGACAAATAAAAAACAAAAATCACGACACTAAACAAAATTGCTGATAAAAAGATTTTATATCTTAATGTCCGTTACATAAAAAAAACAAAATTGTTCTCAATTCCCGACCTTATATCACATGTGTTTACCTTAGAATCATGCTTAGAGATTCATCTATGTAAACATTCTTCTCTCGACTTGAGTTGTATTTCTTCTTCTTCGTCTGCTTGGGCTGGTAGTTTTCAACTTGGTGGAAGATTTCTTGTTTTCATCTCTCTATATTGGTCTCTTCTCACTGCCGTCCGGGCTGAACTATTCTCATCGACTTTGTTGTCTGCAAATTCTTCTCACACTTTCAGGCAATCTTCTTCTTCGTCTTTGATGGAATTCTCCTGTCTTCGACTTGGGCTGGAAGGATTTCTTGTCTGAGGAGCTTCTGCCCGCCAAAAGCTTAATGGGCCTGATTGTATCCCTAAAAAAATATGGATCAATATTTTCTGTGAATTTCCTTTTTTGTTCAACAATAATGTTATTAAACTTTTTAGATAATTCCATGAAATTCTGTCTTCTATATATATATATTTATATATATATATTTGGTGGGGCGGCGCACATTCATTCATTCTGTCTTGACATGAACCAATGGTTCCTGAAAGATCTATATTTAATCAATTTCTTTCCCTTCTCTTCCATGAGATCTGACCGTCTCCGACCAATTGTTAGATCGAAATCCTTTCTTACCGTGTTGTGCTTGACCTTTTTTTTCTTGGCAGAAATCTTGGCTTTCTCTCACCTGGACTTTTCAAACAGCCCGCCCGCTAATTAGACAAGTCTTTTCCGCCTTCTTGGCGCCCTCTGTGACCAAAAGCAATTCCCCTTTTTTTACCTCTTTGTTTTTCCTGATAGTCCTTAATTATCTACTTTGAAAATGTCTCCACTTTATCTGGGTGTCCAATTCTTAACAGGTCAGGATCTGTATATCATTCACGGTCCTCCCCTCAACCCAAAGACACTTTTCTCTGATTAAAATTTCATTTCTATTGTTCTAAACCAAATTTAGAGATTTTGACGATATCTAGTCTTGATGAAATCATGTCTTTTTTCCTTTCTTTCTTTTTATTAAATTCTATTCTTCCAATTGTTATTTGTCCCAACGCTGACCTAAATCTCTTTCTGACTCCTATCTCCACCCTCAATTGGGTCATCATCATACAACTCTTTCTTCTTCTTTCTTTTCCTTTCCTTCTTCTTCCCTTAAGATCGTCTAGTACAATCTTAGTGAATTATTTTCAACTCAGTTATTTTCCGTTTTAAAAAAATCAACAACCTGTTTAGTAACCATTTAAATCATATTTCTAAATATTTTAATAATGCAAGGTGCCACATTTTCATGGTAATTGTTCTTTAGACTTTATAAATTTAAGTGCAGTACTAAATTGACAACAAGGTCTCACCATTTTACAGTTGAAATGGATAGAGGTTAGCCATAACTTTTGTCAGCAGTTTCTTCTCTTGCACTCTTCAGTCAACTTTGATCTTCAAAAATTTAAATGCAATATCAATTGTCTTCTTAATTTCTGTTTTATTGTTCTCTCTCTTTAATAATCTTGTTCTTTTTCTCATATTCTCTCAGACTCAGTAACCTCTTAGTGTCTTAGTGGCTTTGCTTGGAGTGAAATGATCAATATATATATATATATATATATATATATATATATATATATACATTGTTTGAAATTAACTACATTTTTGAAGGAAGAGTACTCAGTATTGGAGATAAAGCATTTGTAGATATACACAGGAAGAAGATCTGAAGGTCTTGAGATGTGAAACTAAATCATAATGCAGCGTTTCTTTCTATGTCCACACTGTCTAATATATATACATATATATATATATATATATATATATATATATATATATATATATATATATATATGTACTCTTTTGTTATTAACCTCGAAAGGAATTGTTGAGAGTGTTGACATACTGAACTGCCCAAAATTCTCCTCCATCTGTTGCGATTATATGCCAGAGCCTGGGTCTCTGCGAATGGTTTCCTTGTGTGCTCGTCATATGGTGTGTCTTGAGCATTTTAACCTGACTCAGCCCATCCTGCTTCAGGACATATATATAATGATCTAATAAAAATGTAAATTTTTTCAGTTTAAGAAAAAATACCTCTTATACTCTGTGATTTAAAAAAAAATATTGGATTGAAAAATGGGATTTTTATTGCAGTCCGTAAATTACTGATATTAAATCTGTTAAGACATTTATATTTGTAAGTAATTGCAGTAAATCTTGGTAATGTTTTGTTATCATCTCCAAAT
Source organism: Acanthosepion pharaonis (assembly GCA_903632075.3). Lineage (NCBI taxonomy): Eukaryota > Metazoa > Mollusca > Cephalopoda > Sepiida > Sepiidae > Acanthosepion > Acanthosepion pharaonis. The sequence goes on along the minus strand of CAHIKZ030000212.1, from coordinate 525,777 downwards.
CATGATATGAAAAGATACACATTTCCTCTGTTATAATGAACTCATCCTCAGAGTCAAATGAAAATTGATAAATTCTAATTATCCCTTAATGCCTTGATGACCAAAGAGAACAAGTCATTGTTTGAGAGAGAGAGAGAGAGAGAGAGAGGACGTGAAAGCCTTCTGTTTGTTATTGAAAACATGCACATGTTATTTAATGTTCTCTTATGTATTTACCATGTTTCTATGGACACTATTATTTTCTTTACTTTTTTCTTGTTGTTGCAGGTATGATAATGACTCATATGCATACAATGCGACCTCGAACAGTGCAAGACAAACAAAATGGCCGGAAAGCGGTCAAGGGATTTGTGGTCATGGTTAAGGAGAAACCCAAGTCCATGAAGATGAGCAGTACCGGAAAGGGCAAAGTAAGGTCACTTCTTGTTCTCATGTTGTGATCATTGTGTGTTAATTTGGTCTTTTTGCAGTGCTTCTGCTCTCCATAATGAACTGTAGCCTTTTGACCTACACTTGTTCACAATTTGTTTAAGGTCAATGGTTCATTGGTACCATATTGTGGAATGATCTTTTCGTATATTAATTAAGTTGAATTATTAATCTTTGCATGGAAAATGTGATCATTCTTCCTAAATTAACAGACTTATATTTACCAAAGTCAATATAAGAGTTTTATCTCGGTAGGAAAAGTCCTTTTTCTCTAATTTTTGATAATATTCTGAGTTTTTTTCATTGTTAGAAAATAAAATAATTATAAGTCATGACACTAAACAAGAAATCCGTTTCCTCAGATGGTCACATTGCAATTTTTTCCCCAAGATATTTCGTGCTTTGCTAATTCTTTCTTGGTGTTATGTAGAATCAGTGCTGAAACATTTATAGGGTGAAAGTTGTCAGTATTCAATTCTTATTAAAGTGAGAAAAAGAGCCATTTTTTTTAATTCTAAAAATATCTTTAATGCAAAGAAAACAAATAAAATCACAAAAAAGGAAAATAGGATTTTATAACACTACAAATTGTCTTCCTTGCCACTGGACTTGTTTTGTTATTGTTGTTTTAGGTTTCTGTATTTTATATGTAATTGTTGTTAAGTGTTCATATTTTATATGTAATTGTTGTTAAGTGTCCATATTTTATATGTAATTGTTGTTAAGTGTCCATATTTTAAATGTAATTGTTGTTAGATTTCAGGATTTTAAATTTTTCAATATGGAAAAGATGTCCTTCTTTCATAAAACTGAACACAAAAGGTCAGGTCCAGTTTGAATTAGTGTGCAAAATGATCCTAACTTAAAAAGTTAATTTTTGGGAGAAAGGAAAGATATATTCATTTAAAGCACGTAAACGCACAGGAAAAAATTGTACAATTATATGCAGTCTAAATTAACTAAATTTTTATATTATATAAGATCAGGATGTTTTCAAAATATTACAAGAAATGGCTGTTCTAACTAAAACAAAACTGAATTATGAAAACAATTTGTAACTTGTTTTATTGATTACTGTTCTTATCAGGGCTGAACTTAAGAAATACTGAAAATTATAGAATTTGTTAATTTGCTTTTCAGATTTTGTTTGATAAGTTTCATAACATAGAAAGCTCAGAGATTGTTATTAAATTGGTGAAATTTGTATTTCTATTAAATTCAATAATAAGAATAGTTTTTATAGTAGAAAAGAAGATAATAATTGAAACTGCAGTTTGTAAATTCTATACTGAAATGAAAAAACAAAAAAATTTTCTTTTCTGAATACAGATTTTTTATGATAAATGCTCATTAACTGTGTGGTGGCAACTTTACATCTTTATGTACTTCTTATATATATATATATATAGAGAGAGAGTGTGTGTATATATATGTATATAAATAAACAAATACTAAAATAAAAAATTCAACGACAACAATAAATTTACTCACTTTCATTTATTAGGCATTAAATTACATTGCTTAGCATCTTCCATAGTTTACCTTGATTTTCACAGTTAGCCTTATGCATATTTTTGAACATTCTTAAACTTAAAAATTTCGGAAACCTGATATTTTTACTTTTGTTTATAAATATACGTTGCATAATAAAATCCTTAGATTTTCCTTCATAAAGTCTATTGGAAGATGAAACGTATTGGTTACAAAATGATTTCCTTTTGTTTTTTATATATATATATATATATATATATATATATATATATATATATATATATATATATATATATTTATGTTTTTTAGTATGCTATATTTATGTTTGTAAATATAAGTCAGATACATGTCAGCACAGAGCAGCAACAGTTTCATGCTTGAACACAATCTTCATGGCCTTAATACTGTGCTCAAACATGAAACAGACTGTTGCCACTCAGTTTTAACCTCAGTGTCTACTTCATATATATATATATATATATATATATATATATATATATATATATGTATGGCCGCGTGGCTGAGTGGTTAGAATGTTTACTTTCTGACCATGTGACCTGGGTTTGAATCTCACCATGGTTGATTTGTCAGGAAGAAGACTTCCGGATGTTATCGGTCTGGAGGGGGACGATCCCAGTGTGCAGCACCTTTGGAAAGATGCCTGAAAACCATACCATGGGTTGACCCCAGTCTTGTGAGTGAAATTGGTTAAACAGAACATTTGGGGGCCATCAGTAGTTCTGCTAGCACGAAAGTCAAAGTCATCATGACCGAGGGTTTGAGTGTGCTGGTATTGTTCAAATTGTTGATCATGCTAGATAACACCAGCAACTATAACTAAGGTCTGCTCAGTATAGTTGCAGTATAAACCACAGGTTGGCTCTGTGGGTGTTGAACAAACACAAATGTTCCAGAGTGAGAGTCTGCAATAGGGATTGGCTAGCCACCCTAGTAGACAGGTATCCTTGTTTACGACTGGCTAGTTATATATATATATATGTGTGTGTGTGTGTATGTGATAAGTTTTTTTTCATTACTCATATGTCTATTGGTATATGAATGATATATTTACGGAAGTTTTCTAATATCTTCTGTCTTTGTCCATTTGTGCGTCACTATCTCCGTTCAAATCTCTGTTTGTTTTTGTCTTTCGTCTTGCTCTCCTACCTTGTGATTGTGTTTCGTCTGTGCTCATCTGTTGTTATTGTATAAGTGCAGCCCACAAACACAACTCCTTTCCACCCACACAACCACCATTGGCCATTGGGATAAACTATTTTGCATCTATTGCTGCTCATTATCTCTAGCCATCATCTTTATGACTCCAACCTGACATCTTTCTTGTGTTCAACACCCCCACACAAGCATGCGCCACTTCACTTTCTTCATGTACCCAGTTCTGTCTGTCTTCCAGAACCAGATAAGGAAAACATCTGAATTGTGAAAAAAGGAATAATGAAATGAAGAATTATTTGTGTTTTTGAGGATTTCTTACATAAATGGTCCTCAAGAGCCTCCTCTTTGTTGTTGCTGACAAACATGCCACATTTGAAAAACAGGAATTAATGTATTTTCTTACATATAATACTGGTCTTTTGAACAGGAGTGGAGGTTTATCCCTTTTCTCTGTTTAGGATTGGATTTCTGGTCTTTTCATTCTCTTTCACTCCCTGCATTTTAATAGCGTTATTGCTTGGCTTGGAGGACAGAATTGATAAAAAAAAAAAAAAAACAATACAAAAAAATATATATGCATTTATAATTTGGTAAGCAATACAAAAGAAAAAACTAACAGTCAATGGATAATGCATTCATACTTATATATATTTATTAATGGTCTGTCTTTTTTTTTAAGAGGAGGTATTGTAACTATTTACATTGTTTGGACTATTGTCCTCATCTTTATTGCCATATTCACCTTCAACATCTGTCTATATTTTTGGGATGAGGTATTGTAACTATTTACACTGTTTATATTGTTTGGACTGTTATCCTCATCTTTATTGTCATATTCATGATGTTTCGGCCATTGTATGTTTTGGCCTTCTTCAGGTGATTTAAACCCAAACTATTTATTTTGTCCACCAGGGTAGATTGTTCTAGTTCCATATGCCATGCCTTTTCTGGATATTTCAGTTTCAGTTATTTCCCTTTAATAACTCAACTCCCCCAAGTTTTTTGTTCACCACTGCTGTGACCAGGTATTGAACTTACAACTCACTGGATTAATTCAACCAATACTTTTATCCAGTGGGCCACGTGTACAATGGTCAAAACATTGTGAATATGACAAGAAAGATGTAGACAACAGTCCAAATAATGTAAATAGTTTTTTAATGGTTTTTATTTTAACATTATATTCATTTGTAATCATAATTCAATTGTTTATAATCATATTTAATTAAGGATACAAGTGTCTCAAACATGAGGTCTTAATAATTTATAATTGTATATATTTCATTCTGGGGTTGTCAGGTATCTACTGTGTCAAAGAGGTGATTCAATATTAGTCTACTATTGGTAGTCCAACCATTGGGGGAGAAGATGAATGGTGATCTTGTGGGTTGTGCTAGGTGAGGGAAATAAGTGTACTCTATATGGTTGGATGTGCCATACCTTACTGCACTTAATTGTGTCTCTGGTGTATGACAAGACATCTATGAATACAGATACAAGAAATGTATGTGTGTCAATACGTCAATAAATGCTTGATAATATTGGAAGGAAATATGAATCAATACACAGAACTGGAAAGTTCAGACGAGGAAGGATAGCACGAAAATGTAGATAAATTTAGATGTTAAGTGTTATATATTTTAACAGCATGTGAATGTATTGACTGCTTGTGGTGGATGGCAATATTATATTAGTATGAAAAGGATGGAAAGGAAAGATGTTGAAGCAGGAAGCAGAACATTGGAAGCCTTCATCTGAATTTAGGCCTAATTTTTTAATTATCTTGATGGATATGACTGAACATGATATCAAGTTGAAAGAAAATAGATGGCCGTTTTGAACCGCAAACTTGAAAACTCAGTCCAAATGCAAGGTTATTAGTTAAAGTGATTGTTAAATTATTTTACGGATATTATCCAGGCAGCAGAGTGTCTGTTCATACCTGAATTACTCTGACAAGAATTCACCAGTCAACTGAAAGTGTTCCCTGATTAGAAAAAAACCCAACTAGCTTAAATTGAGCTACTTGGGCTGAATCCATCTGAACTAGCAGGGAAGACAGGTTAAGCTAACAGAGTATTAGATTTTGTAATCAGGAGGATGTAAGTTCAATCCTTATGCGGGGGTAACAAATATTGTCCCTAGAATAGAACTTAACAGTGAGCATCTCAAGAATCAATACAATGTTACCAATGATCTGAAAGGCAATTTATTCCATCACAGTGAACACTTGGATCATGAGTCTTGACAAACAGCCTGAAGGTTTTTTGGGTCTGGTTTACATTGTTGTCTACCTGCTGGCATGTACTAAAACCTGGAAAATATGTTAATCAGTAGGGGACAGGTGTGGGGAATACGGATGGTAGGACAGAATCTTGATATTCTAACTGCATAAATTTTTTCAGGGAGTTGATGTCTTCATGTGCAGGATAAGCTTTTTTTCTAGTCACTCTTAATGGCCAACATATTTGTATCCTTTTGATGCAGCAGTTCCAAATCATTGCCATGATGGTCCAACCTGGTTTCAAAAAGGCTGTGGTGAAACAATAATCAGAAAGCTCTTTTCAGGATGAAGACTGGATTTTGGTATGTTTTCAGAGTAAACAAATTTGTTGTCTCAAAGAATGCCATTCTATTACCATATAAAAAACACTTTTCATTAATCATTATGACGGAATAATGAGTTTGATCCTCACTGGGTATCCCATATTTGTGGCTTTGTTCCAAACTAAGCTAAGCTTTCTAAAATAGCAACAGTAAGCACATGATCATAAAAGGGATAAATTTTTATTTTATTTTTTATTTTTTTAAATGAACAAGCAAATTGCAGCAAGTATCAAGCAATGCAAATGGTTGACCTTCAGTTAGATCATTGGACAACCCACTTCTGCGCATTTTCATTTTGCCAAATTGTGCCAGATATCTTCTGACTGTTATACGGATGACCCACTCTTCATACACACACTACTTCCCCACCCTCAGCATTGATTCCAATGTCTGAGTGCTTGTTTTTGGACAAGCTTCTATGGATACTCTCAATGTTTCATTATCAAGTGACAATTTGCAACCTGATCATCAGGGGCAAATTATGATCTCTTCAGACGCCAAATGCTGTTGATAAATGGCAATGCATTGGATACGTTTGAACAAATGGGGTATAAAAACACAAAAAATAGTGTTTTATTCATCTTTGCTCCAGTACCCTAATAAATAAATGAAAACCAATATATTGAAATGACACCCAAAAGAGGAGATAGTTTTAAAACGAGATATATGTACACACAAACAGAAAGGAATAATACAAAAAAAATATGATCAAATGCAATCCAAAAATGGTCACTTACTTCATTCTAACCTAATAGATAGATTCAATTAGATATTTGTAATGAGGCATAGATAGACGAGACTAGGTTAAAGAGAAATTGGATCTTAATTGGAAAATGTGATTGAATGTCTGTTCTTTTAATGCAAAGCAACCCAATTTCTTAAAAGATTTCATCATTATCAACATAGACGTTGTTTACTTTTCCTTTTTTTTTTTTTTTTAGATATTTAATAGAATAGACAATATAATGAATAATCTCTTCATAGTTGGCAAAGATAAAACCCTTGTTAATAAAAACAAAACTTTTGTAAATTTATTTATTGTGAGAACAGCAGAAATATGCTGATTTCTGTGTCATTTCATTTTGTCAGTTTTTGTTTTAAATCAAAGTTTATAATTTGTTTTATTGAATTTATTGCCATCTTGAATCTTGATTTAAATTCTTAAAAATTTCTATACATTTATTTGTATTGTATCTTTAAACTAATTTTATTTTGTTTTCTTTTTCTTTTTGAGAAGAACCAAACGTTACTATTTTTACTTTTTTAACAAATTAAAATGGCAATAATTTTTACACTGTACTGAACTCAGATTTTTATATTACTTTCAAATATTTTCTTTCTCTTTAATTTTCAAAAGTAAAGAAAGTGACTCCATGCTTAAAAGCTATATCTCAAACAAAATACCTTGATTTAATTTTGTCTAGCCAGATTATTTTGTGAAGCAAAGGTGAAGCTAAAACTGCTGTGAAATAAAAAAAAACTACTTCTTGTCCAGCCTAAATATTGACCACAAAGTGGATAGCTCATCACGAGAAACGTCTATCTCACTGGCAGTAAGAAATCATTTCAAGAATATTAGCCGATCACACTTTCATTTTTTTCTTTTTCTTTCCTCCTCTTTTGGAGCAAACTAAAATCGTCACTTAGTATCAGAAAGTGTCCAAGAGCAGACAGTAAATTGAAATTTAATGGGTTGTGGCTCAGGTCTGTCCCTGGACCTCGGCACACAGTCTCTGCTATTTCATTTGTTGCTTAAGGCCCAGATGTGCCAAGCCAAGCCAGGTCAAATCAAACAGTGTATTTACCAAGAACCACGGATAGAAATTACATTACTGGTGGACGATAACTTGGTAGAAGTAGTGGAACTAATAAATGCCGGCTACAGAGGCAGTACAAAGGAGAAAGATAGAAAAGAAAACCGAGTAAAAAGAGAATTGAAATCTTGCAATAGAATTGAACTTTGGAAGGGAGACACAAGGAAAAAAAAAAGGCCTGCTGAGGTTTCCTTCTTGGAAAAGGATTTTTGCCTCAGGCACTAAGAGACTTGAAAAATATGGACATACAAATCATACACTGGAATACACATGCATAGAATAGCATATATATATATATGCACATGACATCATATGTACACAGACATTAGCACATATACACATTTTAATATATTCACACACATTTTCCAAAAACGATATATGCAGAAATAAACACGCATGTGAATACAGTGAAAGAGGCATTCGTTTTGAATCAGATATTTTTGTTAAAATTTTATACACATGTGGGAGAGAACATTTACACACATTTCTGCAAGCACATGAACTGAAATGGTCGACTGTATTTACATAGAATGCTGAATATTTATATGTGTATACACCTACTACACAAAATGGAAAAATTGTGTCTTAACTTTGCAATTATATAAATCTACCAAGTTATCTAGGGAAGAGAGTTGCACAGGTGAAAAATGCAAGGAAAAGAAAGCATTATAGCATTAGAATATAGTTACATCTAGCTTTTTTAACAGTAAAACAACGAGACCTAGTTGACAATCAAGTAGTGTGGTCAAGGTACCAAAGAGGAGAGCTCATTAGAACAACTGCTATGAAAATATTTCTAGAAAAGACCAGGGAAACCATTTTGGTTGGGAAATTAACTGAAGTCGAGAAGCCAGGTTAGGAAAGATAACATTACAGATCCTTTTTTGGATTTTATCAAGAATCTCAAGATATATAGACCTGGTATGGCAGCAATATTCAAGACACAGATGAATGGTAGATTTATAAATATTTAAGATGGATTCTGATGAGAAAACTTGTCTGGTATGACACATTGAACCATCTTTGCTAGCAGACATAACAATTGATTCAATATAATAAAAGAAATGCTATTTTCTCAGATCAACATTTTTATGTATAAGCAAGACTTAAAAAGAAAATGGTTAACATGCAAATTCAGATTTGAATGAATAACATTTTTTCTCAATGATACTTTTTTGGTGTGTATAAATACAACTTTCTCAATAAAATTTCCACATTTGCCTTTTATAAAGTTACTCAAGGAATGAAATATGTTGTCATAAAAGGTCTCTTGTCTTTTCCTTTATTAATATATATATATATATATATATATATATATATATATATATATATATATATATATGCTCTGTGTATTTAAGCAGCAAATGTTCTTTAAGACAGATAGTATTAAAAAATGACAATTTTTTTTTTTTTTTTAATTTTAATGATCAACTTTTCCAAGTTAGAAATAATCCTTCTTAGACTAGGAGGAAATTCCATCAAAAGTTGTTTGAAATGAACTTTAAAATTAATTGACACAAAATGTATGTATGTATGTATGTATGTATGTGTGTGTGTATACATATATATATATATATATATATATATATATACATACACACACACACATCATTCTTTTATGTATCACAACCTTTCAGGATGTGGGCAAACAACATGGCTCTCCACAACTTTTTTTTCTTGCTATATGTATATATATATATATATATATATATATATATATATATACACACACATAATGTGTGCATGTGTAATACTTAAGTGTTTGAGGCTCTGGCTGAAAAGATATTGAACACTATTTAAAAAAAAAAATCAGCATTAACTGGCATTTGGTTGAATTATATATCTGTTGAATGATTTATATATATATATATATATATATATATATATATGATTCTGTGTGCCTAGATGACATTTAGCTAGATTTGTGTGTGTATATATGTACCCTCATATTAAATTATGTATAGATTTGTGTTTATGCCACATTTTCTTCTTTGTGCCTTCAGGAATTAATGGCAGTGTTATTTCTTCTCTTTGTTCCTCAACACACTTCAAACATGTATCTTCATTTCAAGTGCAACTTTCAAATGCAATAATAATAATAATAATAATAATTATAATAATACCCCTTTATAATTTTACATCTGTCTCTCTCTTGTTTTTATTTTTTAATTCATTTTTTTTTTTTAATTTCTATTTCTAATTTAATTTTTTTTTTAATTTTAAAAGCTGACAAAAGATAGACCACTCTTCAGAAAGTCATTTAAAGGTGAAAACCACTGATTTGTGAGGAGAATTTGTGTTTGTATTTGGAGGTGGGTTTTTTTCTGATATTGTTTGATATTGAAGTTTTGCCCACATCAATTCAGAGTTGAAATTTACTGTTTCAAATAGTAAGTTCACTATTGTCATCAATCTTTTTTTTAATCACTTCATCCCAAGTAAGGTAATAAAGTCACTAAGACACAAGAGGTTACTGAGTGTTAGAGAAAATGAAAAAAAGAAAACATTATTAATGAGCAAGAACAATAAAAGAACAGCAATTAAAAAGACAAGATAATGATTGACATTGCATTTAAATTTTTGAAGAGCAAACTTGACTGGCAAACATGGAGCTGAAAGAGAATTCCACAAATGAAAAGTATATTAAAAGAAGCTATTAGCATAGAACTTATAGTTACATCTAACCATTTCAACTTTAAAAAGATGAGATCTTGCCACCAATCTAGTTGTATACTTAAATTCATAAAGTCTAGGTACCAAGGAGGAAAGTTCATCAGAACAATTACAATGAAAATATTTATAGAAAAGGCACAGGGAAGCTACATTACAGTGGTGGGAGAGTGAGTGAAACTAAGAAACCATGTTAGGATCAATAACATTGCAGATTCTTCTTTGTATTTTATCAAGAATCTCTAGATACATAGCAGAAGCACCAAGCCAAATGTAGCAATAATATTCAGTGCATTGTGAATGGTAGACTTTGTTATAAAAAAATTCTCTCAGATGATTAAAAGGGAGCAATTTTATTTTGGAGACATTAAAAGTAACAAGCCATTTCTTGCCCAAGCTAACAACTGATTGTAAATCATTTTTGGCATCTGGTGCCAATTTGACATTCTTTACTTCTACGATTTCTAACCTTCATGGCTAAGACCTGCCATGCCATGCACATTGTAATGAACCACCCACTTTCTTTCTGTATTCTATTAGTAAGACGTAAGTTTCATTCAAGTAGCTTCTTCTCATGGACCACTGATCTGTGGAACCAACTCCCAAGAGAATGTTTTCCCAATCACTACAATCTTAACCTGTTCAAGTCTAGGTTTAACTATTATCTTCCCTATATATCCTCATAAACTGTGCTTCTTACTCTGTAACCATCTACCTTGAGAGGCTCCCAGTCTTTGTACAGAGTGAACTTCACTAAAATTATATATATATATATATATATATATATATATATATATATATGTGAATTGTTTTCTCGGTATCAGTGGACAAGGTTATTTGTATTTTATCAGAGCTTTCTTTAATTAGCAAGACATTCACATGAACATTATTATTACTATGTTGATATTTTTTTTTCTCTTCAATTAAAATAAAAATAAAATACTTTGAATGACAAATAGTTTCTGCCTGTGGCATTTTTCATTGGCCTCTGGATATGAAATTGAATTTATTGAAGCTTCATCAGTATCTTAAAAAGTTTTTTGACTCTATTAAATATTCTTCCTTTCTGAGCATCCGTTTTATAGAATCTGTTTGATCTTGAAGGTTTTCACTGAAAGAAATGTTACCATGTGCTGGTGTCAGTTGCATGATGTCAAATTTTACAAGTACATTCATATCATATTTCCTTTTATCTAAGAAACACTTAAAAAAAGACAAAAAATCTTCCCAAATCACCCTGAATCTTCAATCCAGATGTTAAGGTTATTAATACTAGATCTCACCGTTCCTGTTTGAGGCACTTTTCTTCTGATGCTCCCAGAACGAAATATGTATGATTAGAAATAAATAAATTATGATTAGAAATCAAAATAATGTTAAAATATAAAAACCTCCTGAGTGACACATGTCTCCTGATGACCCCAGAATGAAATAAATATATATATATATATATATATATATATATATATATATATAAATTCTATATATATATATATATGATTAAATTCAAGATTAAAGTTAAAATAATAAAAAAATCTAAAGAAGCAGGCTGTAACTATGGATGCATCAATATTTGAATATTATGATTTTTTGATGCCCTTCTGGTATGGTTTTTTTTCTTAAATATTCTTTGCTAAATGGAAACTGCCAGGAAATATAGCATTTTACCTTCAGTTGGTTCTAAATGTTCATTCAAGACAACTGTTTGCAATGTAAGTTATAAATAATGTTTAAAGGACATTTCTTCTTTGGATTTTATAGCAAACTTTGGGCTGTCACCATACCTGGGCTTGAGCTACCCATTCCTCTCTTTCCAGCACTGAAAAGAGAGAAATGGGAACTTTCATGTCTAAAAGTCTTTGACATCTTCTAGGCCTCCATACAAGCCCTTTTCTCACAGACCTAATGTCACAAGTCTTGCTACTCTATCACTATTTACATGGAAAATGTTCTCATGAACTATATTCCTTAGTTTCACCAGTTCAGATCTTTATAGCTAAGACTTGCCATGCTATGCACACGAAGACAAATTATCCTTTAAATATTCCATTCATAAGAAGTAAGTTTCATTTGGACAGCTTCTCAATTTATGATACAGACTTCCAAGAGAATGCTTTCTTGAACACTGCAATCTTAATTTCATCTAAGGTCAAACATTACCTGGTGTGCATGTCCTTATAAGTTGCATTTACTTTCCTCTTCTGCATCTGTTAAGTCTTGTATTGAGTGAATGTTTAATAAGAAAAAAGAAATCTTTTCTGTCTTTATCTTTGTCTTTATGATTCACATAATCACATTTTGGAAGCATGTGATCTCATAACAATTATCTTCCTGGAAAGTTGGATTGGCAAATGGAATTTGAATTACTTATCTCTTTCATGGGAATTTCTATGGGAAAAACATGAAGACAAGTCTCCCTGAACTCTGTCTTGTAAACATTTACCATGACTATGGATGTATCATTTTCAAGCCACAATAATTTCAGAAAATGCATAGTCCTCTGGCATTTGCCTCCCACAGCAACTGAACTGCTACAACTGCACAATACTATGTGCTACACACTCTCGCCAAGTCGGGAGAGTAGTGGGAGAGTAGTGGGAGAGAGCAAAAGAAACAATTTTCCAACCAAGAATTACAAGTACATTAAAAATGTTGGTGCAACACCCCCCCCATGACTAACACAAGGTTAAAGAGAAAAGAGTAGGTGAATGAGTATATTGATAATCCACTTTCCTTTAATTACTTTACCTGTCCAGGTTAAGGTAGCAAGATAACTATTATAGCCATTGTCAACCTTGACAGATAAAGACCAGTTTGTGTAGTCTGCTAAAGATGAAGAATGCATCACTTTAAATATGATACAAGTAACAATGATAACAATAAAAAAACAAAAAAAACTCATGATAGAAACATATTAACTCCTGATGAATGAAATGCTATAAAGTCTCGGTTTCATACAGGGTAGACAAAAAGTTACTTTTCTGTAATATTAACACATTTTTCTTTCAAATTAAAATGTTCAAGTAAATTAGGGATCAGATTAAATGTACAAAGTTACTTTTTTTCTGCCTTTGGAATGACAAATTTTTCTTTTCACCTCATGATCAATTTTTCAAAATATCATTTCTGTTATTAATAACTTCTTGACCTTATCTTGCCCTCTTTCTCTTTTGATCAGTCCTCAAACTGCAGTCATGTGACATTAGGTCAGATGACCTTGGAGGTGGGGCACTGAAAAAGTACCCTTCCTTTTAATCCTGGTCTCAAAAGTATTATGAAAAAATTCTCACACATTTTTACCATAGTGAGGAAGTGTACTGTCTTGCATTTAAATTGTTTCATTGAATTTATTCAAACTTGTCAAGTCAGGCACTTCATTTTGTCTTTTGACATCTTGAGGTAATTTTCTTTGTTCCTGATTCCTTCAAAGAAACTCTGTTAATAAGAATGATGCACTGGGGTGCATCATCAGTGCAATTGAATTGGCTAGATGCAACTGTAAATTCTATGCTAACAGCTTTTTTTTTCTTGCACTTTTTACTTGTGGAACTCTCTTCTCGTTTCTTGCTTTCAAACCAACTTTGATTTTCAAAAATGTAAATGCAATGTCAACCATTATCTACTGTCCTCCTGATTTCTATTCTTGTTCTCACTTATTATTATTCTTTCACACTCTGTAACCACTTGTGTCTTAGTGGCTTTACTGCCTTACTTGGGGTAAAATAACTAAAAAGAATAGAAAAAAGATCATTGACAGTTTCAATATATTTTGTCCCATTCTGTATATTGCACTTTTTTTTTTTTACTTTTATGTTAGCCATTTTATCATAGTTGTCTCTCCATTTTATTTCATTCTGGTCTCTTTTGCTTGTGGTCAATATATGCAAAATGCTTAATTTCCATGACAAATAAGGAATAAATTGTTTATATCAGCTGCACTATGAGACCATATCTATCCCATAATAATTGTTACATTTAGTATATAAAATATGTATTCAAATGTAAACTTTATTATAAGACAGAGGGAGTAATTAAAACAAGAAAGAATGAAAAAGATGCTATTTTGAATAAATGCTTTTACCTCAATGAAACTAGGAATCATTACTGATAGATGGGAGATTGCTGAAAAGTTCTCATACCAACCCACTTTCTGTAATCTGATCAAACATCAGAGAATTTTTTTTTGTTAATTCCTTCCTGGTTAGACCAAGAACTTTTCAGAACCTTCTCATACATTCAGAAGTGTTTCTTTATAGAGCAGAAAACATTTTTTCTCATTTGTCTTTAATTACAGTTTTTGTTTTAATTGTTACTTTGCCTTTATTCTGAGTTCAAATCTGAAAACATTGTCCTCTACCACAAAAGCCACATGAAATTGATGGAGTTTGCCTCTTTTGATGACTGTGTCAGTTTTGTGTTGACTTTTTTGCAGCATCTATAACAAAGCTGCATTTCAACAAATTATTCTTGTTTTTACTGGTTTTAAAATGTGAAGATAACAATAGATTAAATAAAAAAGACAGACCAAACAAATAATTCATTGAGTCTCAGCATTGTTGGTTTTAACAACACTTAAATTGGAGTGTCTTGAAAGACCTTGCCATACAGTTTGTTTCATGTAAGAATTGACTGATAGGGCGATTTACCATCCATTTCACTAGAAGATTAAATTAAAATCTGTGAGTTTTGAATGATGGATTTAATTTCAATCCTCCCAGAGGAAATATCTGTTGAATTTAGCCAACTTTGACTCAATTCAAGATTCCAAAACAACAGGGATTGTTTCACTTTGTTGGTCACTGAGCAGACTCGGAATTTTTGCCCATCAGGATGAATAGTTGTATCCTCAAGGGGGCTCTTTGATTTGAACATCTATACAGACAACTTCACCTCAGGCCTCAGGTGTAACTCATATATATAATCCATCACTAAAGATGCTGTTAAAATGATTGGTTCTTTGTTACTACTTCAGTAAGAATCTGATGCCTCTATCTTTTCAAGTAAGAGATCAGACCAAAAAATGGAGAACCACTTCCATATCTGAGCTGGAGCTGTGCAGCCCAGTTGTTACTTTTCCAGCCTTGACAGAGTTCAAAAATGTCTGCATGGCCTTGTCGGTGATTAATTAATTTCCATTGTACAACTTCCTTTCCCACAGATGAAACATTGTAAAGATTCTGATTAGCTACATTCCTTAGTTCCACTAGTTTCAAACATCGCAACTGACTTGCTATACCTCATACACTTGTAGACAAAGCTTTCCCATTCTCTTTGTATTCCATTAATAAGGAGGAAGTTCCATTTTGACAGATTCTTTCCAAGAACAGTGACCTTGTGGAAAATGTTCCTGAGAGGATACTTTCCAGATCATTATGATCTTGACATCTTCTAGTCTAGGGTCAGCCATTATCTTTTCGATATATCATATTCTGCATTTCTTACCTTCTCCTCTTACATTCCTAACACGACTTCATTCAGTAACCCTCTACCTTGAGCGGCACTTGAGCCTGGAATTGTGTGATCAGTTGTTAAAAAAATAGACATTGTTTATGAAATTGGTAAAGTAGACATTATTTAATATAAATTGTTTACCATCCTACCAAAGTCTGTTATTTTCATTTTTCTTGACTAATTTACATTCTCTGACAAGAGATTCATTATTTGCAAAATAAATTGACTGCATTATGCAATTCAAAGAGAGGCATGAAATTATTTTGTCAAGGGTCTCCAAGTTATAATTATGAAACTTAATAAGCAAAAACTATTTTCATTATTTTATGACATAAACAACTGTTCAAACTGCTAGGTAAGCTTGATTTATTTGGGAAAGAGATTAGAATAATGCAGAACCTATACTGTCAGCAAAATGTCTGCATACAGATTTCAGTAAATGCACAAAAATAGAAAGGAAAGACAAATGTGTCTTAAAAAAGGAAAGTAAATGACTAAGCATTAGTTGTAAAGGAAAGTGAGAAGAAAGGACTAAGCATTAGTTGTCAAGAAAGTCTCCAAGTTACTAATTAGTTGAAACTAAGCATTAAAAGGAAAGTGAGAAAAAGGATTTTCATTATTTTAAGGAAAGAGAAGAAAGGACTAAGCATTAAAAGGAAAGTTCAAGAAAGGACTAAGCATTAGTTGTAAAGGAAAGTGAGAAGAAAGGACTAAGCATTAGTTGTAAAGGAAAGTGAGAAGAAAGGACTAAGCATTAGTTGTAAAGGAAAGTGAGAAGAAAGGACTAAGCATTAGTTGTAAAGGAAAGTGAGAAGAAAGGACTAAGCATTAGATAAAAAAGAAAAACCAGTTAAAAGGAAAAAACTAAGCATTAGTTGTAAAGGAAAGTGAGAAAAAGGACTAAGCATTAGTTGTAAAAGTGTCTTAGGTAATAAAGGAAAATTAGTTGTAAAGGAAAGAAAGAAAGGAAAATTAGTTGTAAAGGAAAGTGAGAATATATTAGTTGTAAAGGAAAGTGAGAAGAAAGGAAAATTAAAAGGAAAGTGAGAAGAAAGGACAACATTAGTTGTAAAAAAATAGAATTGGACAAGTACAAAAAAGTGAAATATTTTGTAAAGGAAAGTGAGAAGAAAGGAAAATTAGTTGTGACACTGAAAGGACTAAGCATTAGTTGTAAAGGAATAAGAAGAAAGGATCAAGCATTAGTTGTAAAGGAAAAGAAGAAAGCAAAGTATTATGAATCAGGAAAATCTTGTTAAAGGAAAGTGAGAAAAAAGGACTAAGCATTAGTTGTAAAGGTTAGAAGAAAGGACTAAAGTCCTCGAAAAGGAAAATGAAAGAAAGGACTAAACATTCTCAAGAAACCAGATGAAAGAAGGAAAAAAAAGTAGTGCCCAACATGCAAATTATAAATTGGACAGTACAAAAATTGAAATATTTAGGAACAGTGAATGGAAAATATGACACTGAAAGGCACATTGGAATAATGAAAGATGCCTTCCAAAAGCTAAGCAAAGTATTATGAATCAGGAAAATCTTGTTACTAACAGAGAAAAGAATACTTAACTGTTATCTCATATCAGTCCTCGAATATGGCAATGAATGCTAAACAATCTCATCACAGATGAAGATACTCGAGACAACAGAAATGTGGTTCTACAGAAGGATGCTGAGAATACCATGAACTGAAGTGAGAAAAATAGAAACAAAAATAACACTTCTACTTAATAGAAAAGTTGACATTTCTAGGGCACATAATGAGGAAAGAGGGCTTGAAAAATGTGATACTCACAGGACATATTGAAGGCCACGGACAGAGGAAAGCAGCACATATTTAATGAGCTTGTATAAATGGTTGGCTGAACAGGGATTAGGAGAGATAGCAAAAAGATAAAACTTACTAATAGCTACAAAGAACAGGAAGTTGTGGAGAGCCATGACAGTCCACATTCTGAAAGGACATGGCATATAGAAAAAAGAATACTTGACAATCAAACTTGAACTTTTGAGGACCCAAATGAAGACTGCTGCTAGGATCCTTCGATCCTAGCATCTTGTGTTGAGACTTGTATCATCAGCTTGTTATATGACAAGACAGTATTAATAGGCATCCTGTGGACTTGTGTCAGTTCTAATTAGGAATAGAGTTTTGACAAATGCTAGAGCAAGTGCCATTTCCATGCACATGCATTACAGTGTAAAGCTTTGGAGATATTCTTTAATTTAGTTTTTTATTAAATGTAAAAGAAGCTCTAAATTTTTCTTGTAAAAATGTTTACTTAAAGATTTCTTTGTACATTGATGCTGAAATATTGATTACTGGCAGAATATCTGCATTTCCTAATGTCATATTGGCCACCAAGAAAATCAAATTTATCATATCTAACTTCATGTTAGAATAAATTGAAGATACAGTGTTGAAGAAAGGCTTCTCCAATTGAATGCATTTATGGCTTGTGTAACATTTTTACTCTCTCTTTTGTAAATAACATAGGAGAAGGAATGGAAATGTCTGTAATGAAAAGAATGATAATATTGAATTTTAATAAGGAAAATGATAAGTACATTGTTTATGTTTATTGTGATGATAATAATGGTAATTAGCCATTTCCTTCTAAGAAAGCATTTGACATTGATTCTCCAAGCAACCAGTGCTACTGTCAGTTGATATTTATATAATCTTTCAAATAAAACAGTTTTTCAGGGAAATAAATTTCTCAAACCCAGTAACTGTTATTGTTTTTTCTAGTATTTAAGGGAACTTTTCTTAACCTTTTATTTAAAGTAACATGGAACTTATGTTATTGTTTTCACTCTCAGTTACATGTGCTATCCATTTTCATTGTTGCTGCTGTTGAAAGTCCTCAAATGATGTAGTTTTTGTTATTTGGTAAAGTTATTTGTATGTGATTCTGTCATCCAAAAGGTTTGCAGAATGATAGTTCTCGCTAAGACTGAAAGCGATTTTTAACCATTGATTTTAGAAAGCAGATATATACAGATGACAGTTTAGATATTTATGAATGAGTTTGAATGAAACAATGTCTGACCGAAATGTCAAAAAGTAGCATTTTAAAAATGGTGACTTATTGAAATAATAGCTATAAATAGACAACAATCAGTTGTTGATTATGGGGCTTTAAAATGTAAGGGAGAGGGAAAATGGTTGGCTCATTTTACCGCTGCAGGTAGTATGTGACTCCTTCTACCCTGCTGTATCTTTACAAGAGTCAGATTAAACCAGAAATAGAGTATTACTGCCATATCTGGACTGGAGCTGCACAATCTTCGCTTTTCAACATTGATAGAGTTCAAAATCATTCTTAAGCAGTTTTGTAAAAGACTACTTATTTTCTTTTGTACTGCCTTTGTCCCAAGGTCACATTTCTATCACTATTTCCATGACAAATATATGGATATGTTACACTCTTTTCAGACTAGCTAGGGCTCATATATCTATGGAGTGGAATCACTCTTTTCAGACTAGCTAGGACTCATCATGCTATATCTATGGAGTGGAATCACTTATATTTTTCCATATTACATTTGTAATGGGCAAGTTCCACTGGGACAGCTTTTTCCCAAGAACTGCTATTTTGTAGAACAAACTTGCAGGTGGATACTTTACAGTCTTAACCGTTTCAATCATTATCTATCCTCCTTATCCTCATAATCTTCATTCTATCTCTTCTTACATTCATATTGCACTCCTTATTTAGTAACCCTCTACCGTGAATGGCTCTTGAGCCTTGTATTAAGTGTCGCTTAGTAAAAAAAACAATAGAAAAGTAGAAACTCGCTTTCAGGAAAGTTACGTTGATTATATAAGCTTTTAAAAAAAGAACATGGAATAGTTCTCAAAAGATTCCATGACGAAAATAATTTTGATTCACTCTGATAATGATGATGTCTAATTTTTATGATGATGATGATGTCTAATTTTAATGATAATAATAATAGGCAATGGTGAAATGGGGAGAATTCGTCCAGATTAAACAATGACAGAAAGCAATAAGCAAAATACACTTTCATTGACAGCAATGAGTTTTCAGCTGCAAGATTGTATGTCTGTCTATAGGAAGCAGAGTCCATACATTTTGAAAATACGTGTTCACAAATGCACTGAACTTAGTCAAGGAGCAGCTGCCACTTTGTTTGGAATGGTAGGACTGACAACACAATCAATACTAAGTTTCATTAGTCAAGAATAACGGTAACAGCAACAGCAGCAGCAACATTGGAATGACTTTCAGGCACTTGCTTGACAATTCCAATGTGAATATTGATAGAAGTATTGCAGTTTTTAAAAAAAGATAAAAGACAAATATGTATGTGACAAGCATATGCACTTGTAGATGTTTTTATGTGCATGTAAAATATGTATAATACTCTCTCTTTTACACACATACACAGGGAATCATTTTTCTTTTAATGTATGCAGAGAAGCTGAAATCTATATTTATACTTACATGGCTTCTAAAATAGCTGCATAACAATGTGTGTGTATGCATAAATATGTATATATGTGTATATGATATAAATTTTATATATCAGAACAATGTTAGGAAAATAATTTTTGTGTAATGTGTTTTGTCCTTTAGGACTTCATCAGACTAAAGTGATGTTTCTGTTAATGGAATTAAACATGCATTCAAAGTGGGAGTAAACCAATTAATTGAGGCAGTCCAGTTTAAAAACTAAGGTGAATAAATATGACATACATTCATGGCTAGTGTATTAAGAGAATACACTTAACTTGCTGGGCAAAGCAGGCACGTACCTGTTTGGTGTGTAAATCCAACATGGCCGACATCACCAGGGAGCAACAATGTCTTGCATGGTCGCAAGGAGCAGCCATTTGCAATCATCCCACTGCATACGTGTGACACTACTCTTTTAAATACTACCATTCCTTTGCATGCATGATTGGAAATAATAATAAATAGTGGATTGCACAGTCAGTTGGGGGAGTGAACTCATGGAGTACGAAGTTGTTTGGTTGGACCAGAGTTCATAGAAGTTTAGCTGTGAGAGTTGAACCCTGTTGATTCATTGTGCGAACTGTGACCCCAGCTTTTGACCATTGAACCCCACGAAAACCCCACCTCGGATAATGATTTAACTTCAGCTAGTTTAGATATTGATTCCCTTCATATAAATATTTTTGTTAACAAATGCTTAAATCTTTGAAAAAGGCATCTAACATAATCCAAACTAAACTTCTCCCTACCAATAGCTAAAATCATAAAAAAATTTGCTAACTTATTACTAATCAATGTTATTTCACCTTTAATAACAATTTTTATAAACAATAAGTTAGATTACAAACGCATTCACTTTTGAGTGGTTTCTTAGCTTGTATTTTCTTACAATGATTTGAACCTAAATAATCAATATATTTCTGATATATTGATGACACTTACATTACCTGACCTTGTAGATAAACTAAACAAAGTTAGATATGCAATAGAATTTACTTAGGAAACACAAACAAATAACACTTTATCTTTTTTTAGATATTATGCTACACCATACTGACAATGACCTAGAACCAAGTATCTCTCTCAAATCAACTAATAAAAATGATCTCATAAATTTCTGTTTTCACCATAACAACAAAATAAAATCCAGAATAATCATTAGATTCTGTTCAAGAGCACTCAAAATTTGTAACCTTCAATATTTGTATGAAGAGGAGAAATACACTGAAAATACTTTAATCCCCTCTTATACTCGAATTATTTCATATTCAACGTAAAACAAAAGGCCCGTAAAATATTCTAAAATAAAAGGGAACGATTTTGACAAAACCAAACAAATCAAAATATATAGCTCTACCTACCAACGCTATCACAACTACAATTGAAAAGTATTTATTTAAGCTTAATATAAAATTTGTTCCAACTACTTCTAAAATAATAAAGGACTTAATACAAAACAATAATAATGAGCTAGATCTTGGAGGAATTTACTTTATCACCTGTAACGATTTCCACAAGGAATGCATAAAAGAAGCTTCTAGGAATTTCAATAAACAAATATATGAATGTAAAATAGATTTTTAGAGAACAGCACACTGAATGGATTAATTGCTCACCATAATGACTCTGACCACAATTTTTTTTATTTAAAAAGTGTTATTTTAATTAAAAGAGAAAGTAATCACCTGATCATCCACAGCCAATTTGAATCTAGGTTCTTATAACATTTCACCTTTCTTGATAGATCTTCTATTATCACAATGTCAGATACTTATTATGAAAAGTGATTTTAAAAAAAAAACAAAATGAAAAGAAACTAAATGAAATTGGCTAGACTATAGACTCAAACATATATTTAGAAAAATAAAAGTTAAAATTTCAGTATCCCCACTCTTTTATGCACATGTGGAGTTACATCAATGTAAACATCACTTTAGCCCGATGAAGTCCTAAAGGACAAAATGTGTCCAATATATATATATATATATATATATATATATGGGATTCTTCCATTGATTTTGACATATGAGGGCCTAACAATTCAGTTTTTAGAATCAAACAGCCAGACTGTCTACACAGAATTTGATTATAGTGGTGAAGGCATGTGTAGAACCATCTCTATTTCTGATCTTATTGAAATTATTTAACTGTTGCTTGAACGAGAAATCCTTCCCAAGTCTGGGGAAGGTATCAGGTATATGCCCAGTTTTCAAGAACATGAGCGAATGCTCATCTATCTCTGTCAGAGAATGTGATCAACAAGAATTTTGTTGATCACCTAAATAAGAACAACTGCTTGAGTGACAAGCAGTACAGGTTTCAATTGACCCAATCCACTGCTGATGTTCTAACATTTCTCACAGAATCAGTGAGGCACTAGACAATAAATACATCACAAGGACTAAAGCATTAGACATTTCAAAGGCCTTTGGCAAGGTGTGGCACAAATTGCTGCTCAAGTTCTCTTGCTATGGAATCATTGGAAGAGTCTTCTCAATAATAAAGTCCTTTCTAACAGGTAGGTATCTGAATGTAATTGTTAATGAACAGTTCTTCGATGCCATAACAATCAACACAGACATCTCCCAGGGTTCACTTCTAAAACAAACCCCCTTTTTACTTCACATAAAAGATCTGCCAAATCATTTGTGAATATATCTATGCTGATGATACAAGGGCATATGGGTGCACCTCCTAAATCTCTAGAAGACCGGAGATTGGCAGCTGATCTCTTTTCTGACCTAGCTCTAACATCACAGTAGGGGAAAAACTGTCTGGTTACATTCAATGCCTCGAAAACCAAATTAGTTGTATTCCAGCATGGCCGATCAGACTCTGAACTATCACCAATCAAATTGAATGAGTGACTATTATGCCTCAAACTCAATCCAGACCTCAAATGAAATATGGATATGTAATCTATCACTAAAGATGCAGAAAAAATGAGTCTTAATAGAATCCAAAAGCATCTCTGCGTCCTTATGGGTGACAAATTATTTTCCACCCTGCAAACCTTCTAACAGATAAAATATCAAAAGCCTCTCAATGATTTATCACTATTTCCATAGAAAGTGCTCAGATGAACTACATTCCTTGGTTTCACCAGTTCTAATCTTCACAGCTAAGACCAGCCATGCTATGAACATTATATATATCAA
>CAHIKZ030000212.1:472500-500000 GCA_903632075.3 Acanthosepion pharaonis | reverse complement strand
TCGTCCCCCCTCTCAGATAAAGAAGTTAAAGAACCTAGACTAATTTAGAATAACTTAGCTTGACTGATGAGTAAGGTGAATATGTTTTTTGGCAACTTGACTCACATTGTGTGGATTTGTTTTTAAGTGTAAGCCACAAATATTGGGGCCATGTAGAGACAAGCTTGGTATTTGCTTTACATGTTGTATCTTGTTGAAAACCTTGCCTCATATAAGTATATTGTGGGGAAAGGAAGCAGAACATTCAGGGTTTTTGTACCAGTTTTGGGTAAATATTATCACCTTTTAGATTGAACTCACAGATATAATTTTTATAATTCTTTCTTCTTTTAACATTTTGACATGAAAATTCACTTTTATATGATTTAGGTTTGTTTATTTTCCTCCCAATCAGGCGTCAGTTATGTCTAGGAAATTTGGGGCTGTACCTAAAATATCTTCATTAATTAACATCAAACCTCATTTTTATGTAAATTTGGGTAAAATTAGCTAGAGTCTGACAACTGATGATTCAACATTTTTTAATATTTAACTAATATCTTTTCTTCATCACCAAAGCTGATTCTGAATTCTAACCAGTCACAATGAATGATTTCACTCTCACTGAGGCTTCTAGCATCTCATATATAAGATCTATCACTAAAGACACTGCGGAAATAGTTGGCTCTTTATACTGCACTTGAAAGTAGTTGATTCTACCTGTCATGCTCTATCCTTTACAAAGTTGGATCAAACCAAAAATGGAGTATTGCTATAATATCTGGACTGCAGCTGCACAATCCACTCTTTCCTGTCTTGGCAGAGTTCAAAAGTGTTACACAACCTTGTAAGCAATGAATAAAGTTTCACCTTACAACCTCTTTCTCAACCGACACAACATCAGAAGCTACTTTGTTTACTATTTCTATGGTAAATCTTCTGAGGAGCTACATTCCTTAGTTCCATCAGGTTTAGACATTTTTAAAAATAAGACCCACTATGTTGTACACAGAGGGGTGAACCACTTTCGTTCCCCTTTGTTTTCCATTGGTTAGAAGGAAGTTACATTTGGACAGCTTTCTCACCAGAGCTACTTTTTTGTGGAATTGACTCCTAAGAGAATGTTTCCCTCTATACTCTAATCTTAACCTCTTCAACTCTAGAGTTAACTGTTAACTATCATACATATCCTCATAATCTGCACTTAATTCCCCCTTCCTGTGTCCATACAAAAACCTCATTTATTCGCCCTCCACTTTGAATGGCTCTTGGGCCTTGTATTGATTTTATATAGAGAATAATAATAATATTCACTGACTTCAGGTTTTTCTCTTTGCCTTCTATTACCTCCAGTTATCTTGACTGATGACCAGGAAAATCTTATTTGTATCATCATGCACCATTTCTTCTTAGAATTTTGGCTGACTACGCTTTCAAAAAATGAAATATCAACTACACTTTTGCTTTAATGGTAAGCATTAGAGTAAGCTTTTGCTTGTTGTAATATTTTGCTAAAAACCACCATACCTTTCTCTCTCTTTATGCCTACATGCATATATATATATATATATATAGATAGATAGATAACATTGCTGCTAAATTTTCAGCCACATATTAAGAATTAAATATCGGCAATTTTCTTTTATAATTTTTAATAATTTTCCAATGATGACAATTCAGAAAGCCATCTGAAATTATGAGAAAAATAAAAAATAAGGCTATTTCATGCATTATTCTGTAGTAATCTTTGATTAGCCTAGACACATGGCTTTTTTGTTTTTAGCACCCACTGAAACATTGTGATAATAGCAATCAAGATGGGGGCATTAGTCCGAATGTAAATAATGATAGCTTCTTTTCTCAGATAATCAGACAGAAAATTGTTGCTGTGTTTTTGTACTTTCTCAGCTGAGAAGGTGCTGAAAAGCTTATAATCTGACACTCTTTCCAAAACCTAGCCAAATAGAGGTTTTATTTCTTGAGGGCTACTTTATCAGCCAAGGTCTCTTCTTCTCAACCTCTCTCATATATCTTACTGCTTATGATTTATTTATTAGGGGTCAAATGATTAATTTAAATCAATTAACCTAAGTGAAGTGTGGAGTGAATTTGTTTCTATCATATTATTGTTTTTGTCACCATTACTGATAGACAAAGCAAAAGTGTACTTGCTGTGATGATTACAAAAGCCACTTTGTTAAGGGCAGTGCCAGACGACTTGGCTCATACAGTTTTGAAATGTCAGACACTATTGCCTTGACTTGGTGTTAGTAGAACCAGAAAGTAATTACCTCTTGGGTTTTTGGCTTTAATTGATTTCTTCAAATTAAATTCTTCATCTCTGTTATTATTGTTCTTATGGAAACTAAGCTTCAATTGTCTTCAGGTATCACATGCAAAAGGTCCATGACAAAAAAAAAACCCCAAAAAGAATGGTTTTGGCAGCTAATTTGCATCATTTTACAATTGAAGTGGCTAGATTTAATCTTAAATTCTATGCTAACAGTTTCTTCACTCAAACTTGTTGCTTTCCAATCAACTTTAATCTTCAGTAGGAGTAGACAGGTTGGTCTATTGTCCAGTTCACACTCCTCTCCAGTTTAGAAGTGTATCTTTTGTTTCCTGTTTAGGATTAGGTTTCTAAAGTTTATCTCTCTTTCACTCCCAGCAGCTCCTTTCATTTTAGTGGCGTTATTGCCTTGCTTGAAGTGAATGGGTTAAAAAAAACAATTTTTTCAAAAGTTTAAATGCAATAACAATCGTTATCTTCTGACTTCTTAATTCTTGTTCTTTTAACACTACCTCTGTCCCAGAATTGTTGCTAAATTTAGTGTATGAAATGTATATGCAAATGTAACAATTATTACGGGACAGAGATAGGATTTTCTACATTTGTTTCATAATTTTTAAGTAAAATGAGTAAAATGTTTATGTTGAAAGCAATTGTGAGAATTCTTTTTGCTGTACCTTTGGTCACTCCTCCTCCTTGATGCAACATTCTTTTATTTTCTGATGTTTTTAAAAGGGATCATGGAATATCCTGATATAATAAACTTGCAAAAGATCAAAACACCTTCCAAAAAATCAGAGCCAATTTATTTTTAAAAAAGCTGCAGATATTTTAAGCTATACTCTCTATGTAACATTCATTCCTGACATTTTATTTTTAAGGAAGCAAAGAAAAGAAAGGAAGCACCTGATTATTGGTGGAGTGAAAATAAAAATTCCCATCTCATAAAGTAAAAGTTTACTGTAACCTTAAGGATATAATACTGTTCTTGTATAGACTTTGATGTAATCTGTTCATGTCAGCTGTTAGGCAATAGATATTGGCTACAAGTGCCATTTCAAAATAAGTATACAAGAGCACATGGACATTAATAGAAATTCTATGATCTAAAACATGGTTTGCATTCTCTGAAAAGCAGCAAAAGCAATTCACAAATGACTTTAAAATAATTTCCTTAAATGCTACCTTTGGCACCCTCTAGTCAGTTCTAAAATGTAAATCTAATTATTTTTAAATATTATTATTAAGCTTAATTAATGTTATATCCCTGGTATGCCACTATGCAAATAGGTCAAAGATTCTTTCTTGCTTATTCTTTTTATTTTCTTAAGAAAATGTAAAGAAATAACAATGTAATTAGCAGTTAATAAATTTTCAGTTATCTCCCCTGAAAAACCTTCTTTTTTTTTTTTTTTTTTTGGTGGGACTCAATTTATAATTAATTTAAAATTAGAAGCATTTCAGTTTTATTGCATTACAGTTTCTTCTATATTAACACACAGACATAGAAATTAGATTTCTGT
Source organism: Acanthosepion pharaonis (assembly GCA_903632075.3). Classification (NCBI taxonomy): domain Eukaryota; kingdom Metazoa; phylum Mollusca; class Cephalopoda; order Sepiida; family Sepiidae; genus Acanthosepion; species Acanthosepion pharaonis. The sequence continues at coordinate 496,208 of CAHIKZ030000212.1, read as the reverse complement.
AATATCAAAGTATTAAGAAAAAAGTTGTAAGAAACAAAGAAAAGAGTACTGAACTGTTATTTAATATCAGTTCTTCTAAATGCCAGCGAATGCTGAAGTATCTTCTCATAGATGAAGAAGAGAATTGAAGCCAGAGAAACCTGATTCTACAGAAAGATGCTGAGAATACCATGGACCAAACATATGAGCAGCAAAAAAGTTCTAGAGACAATGGAAACAAAATGGGCACTTATATTTAACATCAGTAAGAAAAAGTTGGAGTTTCTAGGGCAAAAAATGAGGAAAGAGGGCTAGGAAAAATTGATACACACAGGATAGATTGAAGGCAAGAGGGAGAGAGGAAAACAACACATAACCTACCTGATTAACAAGCTTGATTAAATAGATGGCAAAACTTTAGAAGAGATAACAAAAAGACAAAAATTTATTAAAAGTTACAAAGGACAGGAAATTGTGGAGACCCATGATCACCTACATCCTGAAGGGATATAGAAGGAGAACATACACTAATGTGACTAAAATCTAAATGTATTTTATCATTAAAAAAAATGATAAATGGTAGTAAATAAATGCCACCCTTAAAAATAGAAAAACAAATTTAATTTTTATCTCCTTATTTGCAATCATGAGTACAGAGTGATATTCGTCTTGGGAGAAAAATACCATAAAAAAAATGATTGGCTCCTAATTGAAGTAATAATTTCTGCTTGGAGCAGATGATATGTTAAGACCCATAGATTAATGAAAGAATTGTGGAGAAGAGAAGAAAATATTGTATAGACACCAGGCTGTGAATATGTCTACTAAAAAATATCTATGTAACTTGTTTTATTATAAATTTTGCTGAAATCTGACAAATATATCTCAAAATCTGATATATTTTACTGATAGCTTTATATATATATATATATATATATATATATATATATATATATATATATATATATATATATATATATATATATATATGTATATATATATATATATTAGTAAAAGCAAAAATAAGATGGAAGTCATTATACTCTATAAAAGTATCTTTATAGTATTAACTACCCTCTTATTTCTAACTCACCGTGATGTCTGAATTGCAGATACTTAGCAATAGTGAGGCTCACAGAGAAGATTGAACTTATTACATTAGTCACATCCTACAGTATATTACAGTGCTTTAATAACTCCGTAGTCTGACATTTAATTCTTAACAAAATTTTGATCTGAAATTTTCATTGTATAATGTTCAATCTCTTTATTCACTACTAAATTAAGTGCATTAACAAGGAAAGAGAGTTATGTTAAAAAATAAATGTTGTGTAAGATGAATGCTTTGTTTATCATTAGTCTACAGGCATTGATTTCCTTATATATACCCATTTTAGTATGCAACATCAATTGTCACCTGTCTTCCTGAATTCTGTTCCCTTCTTGTCTTTTTCTTCACATCTCCCCACTAAAGTTTTTTCATTCTGTTTCACTTTCTGTGACCCCTGTGTCCTAGTGACATTGTTGCCTTGCTTGGGAGTGAAATGATTAAATTTATATATATATATATATATATATATATATATATATATATATATATATATGAGATGAAATGTATTTCACTGAATTGATGGTTAAACCCAGAACCTTCATCTTGTTTGCAAAATTGTTCTTTCTTTTAATATTAGATAAAATCTAATGAAATGTTATATTTCATACAGTCCCAACAATTTTTATACCTTTCAGTCCCCTTTCTGCAGAGACACAATGTTGCAATCCCCTGTTTTGTTATTTTCCATGGCAAATGTTCACATGAGTGCATCACCCTTTAGTTCCACCAGTTGAAGACAATTTACAGCTTGGAATGTAGTTGAATCCTTCCTCATTTCCTCTTTGTTCCAAATGTATGAAGAGTTCCATTCCATCATTTTGTGGAACAGACTCCCACGTGGGTATTTCCTAGAGGCCTCAAAATCCCCACTTCCAACCATCTTCTCTTCCACTTGTTTCACACACCTCTCTTATCATTACTATTTTGACTGAAACCCTCTACCTTGAGTGGCTATTGAGCTTTGCAGTGGGTCATAAAAAAATTGTGAAATTCTCTTATTTTTATGATATTGTGTCAGTTTTTTTTTTTTTTTTTTTTTTAAAAGAAAAAGTTGCTGAAAATTTATTGCTTTTCTTAATTTTTCTTACCTTTATTCTACAAGCTTTAAAACCAACAAAATGACTCCTATTGATAATGAATTTATTCATGTGTCAGTTTTCTTTCAAGTTAAAAGTACCTATAAATTAATGCAAACATGCTGTATATGAAATGCATCTAAAAGTATTTAATCCATAGCTGGAGGGAAAAGCAATATATTCATACCTTTTTGAGGTCAATTATATGAAAGTGAAAGCAGGTTTCATTTGAAAAGTAACTCCATCACAATCTTTTATAACTGGTTGGTCTCAAAGGTAAAGCATTTAAAAAACAATCTATAAAAACTTTCCAAGTAAGTCCTTTATAGAAATAGTCTTTGATTAACAGAGCTTAAGTTACATAAGACTAAAGCTTTCTTGGAGAAATTCTGAATATGTAATCCTCATTGTACAGTAATGATATTTTTATTAATTGAAATTCTGAGTTTCTTAATTGAAAAACAAAGGTACTCAGTTGCTAGAATTACAAGACAAAAACAACAAACCTAAGCAGTAAGAACCTCAGGGATATGTGCGTGTGCATGCATCACTAGCTTAATCTTTTATAAATTCGCACAGGCTGAAATTTTCTTTGTCCTTACTTAACATCAGTAGAACAAAACAGCCCACATTCTTAACATGTAGTGGGTATTTTCCAGTAGTGCCATATCACCACATACTGAATGTAACACAAGGTGAATTTAAAGTGGGTTTAACAGCAATGCATGGAAAAATTGCCCAAGCCAACTCGGCACTTCCTCATTTGGGTATGCCAGACAATAAACCCAGCCCTCTCTTGAAAGAGAGGTACTACCTGGGGGAAGACCCCTGGAGATTGGGATTAATATTTTTTTTAAATTTCCCTGGCATGAATGAATGATTAGCAGTCTTATACATATTACTAATATGGCATTTACAACATTAATGGTAATATTTAATTTGCATAACAATTTTTAAAGCATATTTTAATGGATATTTTTTCTGTGTTATTTATTTTTAATTCAAATGCTAAAAATTGTCATATATATAAGCAATATTTCTGTCAATTAAAGTTTTATTTTTAAATCTCATTGTGTTTGTATAGAAAGAATTTGACAAAATTCAGTTGTAAGTTAGAAAACCTACAGTGTTCATAATAAGCATTTGCTATTTCACATTTAGTAGAATGAAGCCAGAAAAAATATTTCATGGAATTATCTAAATAAGTCAAAATAATCTGTTTAATTAGATTTTCTTAAAACTGTATTGAATTATTTAAATGAGGAAATAATAATAAATTTGTTTATTATTATTATTATTATTAATATAAACATTAGAATTCTTTTCAAATGTTTCTCTCATGGTGAAGTCTAAGGAGTTTTGTCCAAAGTAGGAAATTCAAGTGGAATTAGCATAATGACAAAAAGAAATTTAGAATATAGATGCTGTGCTGAAAATGTTATTTCTATAGAAATTTTTGTGAGTCAAGAGAACTTCTATAACAACTTTACTCTGTTTATGCGATGGTTATTCAGCTTGTGATGAAAAAGCATACATTCTCTGACATAATTCCTTCCTTGTCAATGCACTTAGTACATTGTCTCTTTATTACTCATACACATCAAACACTATAAAGTGAAAATTTCTAATTGAATTTTAGCTAAGTATCTCAGGCTACAAATTTATATTTGTGTATGAGGAGGGGATGTTAAAAAGTTCAACCAAAACATGATTCCAAAAAACAAATTCTGATATTTGATTATATGGTCAGATTTGGGATATTGAGTCAGGCCAAGAATTTTCCTTTTTGTGTGTGTGTGTGTGTGTGTGTGTGTGTGTGTGTGTCCTATCTACATTACAGGTATGTGCAAGTGATGTAATGGTTGTTATTGCAAAAATGGAATTGACAAGCTAAGTGTCAAATTGTGTTCAAGACTGTTGCTTCCACTTTTCGCTCATACCCTTGGGGAAAAGTGTGAATCCATCTCTTCTTCCTCTAGTTTGAGATAAAATAGTGAAACCCTGGGCTCTCTAGCCTTGGTAGGTTTTGCAGCCTAAGAAGACAGCTTAAAAAAATCAAATTCCAGCCAATATGTCATGGGTCAGCAAGAAAGGATAAGGCCAATTACTCCCTCTGTTTTACAGATCTTGGAGAAAGCCTGCAGTAGTGATCAGAGAAAGTGACTGGTATAAAATTATATTTACCAAGTTTAGTCTAGTCTGGCATAAGATCACAGTAGTGAAATGTTTATTGAAAATTCACACACCAGTACATTCATACCTGCTTGTGTCTAATATTTGAAGTTGACTTTTGTTATAATAAAATATTTCCCATTGGCATAGGAATGCCAATGTGAAGTTGCACTTAGTAATTACAGTCGCATTGTATTCGAGACTGCTGGAAAAAATGAAATATTGCTAATTGACAGCTTTTGATTTTTGTACAAATCATGAAAATAAAGTTCACCAAGTATTATGCTCTAGGTTACTTAACATTGCTCATAAGTTCAAAGGTTAATAGGTATGAATTTAATTTTTTTTTTTTTTTTTTTTTTACTTAAGTTCACCCAATATAAGGTTCGAGAGCCACTCATAGTGAGTTACTGAATGAGTTAATGTGATATGAACATAAGAGGAGTAAGTGAAGAGTATGATCATAAGGAGGATTGATAGTGATTGGCCCTTTAAGATTGTAGTGTTCAAGAAAGCATTCACATACAAGGTGGTTCTACAAAGAAGCAGTTCTCAATATGAAGAACTTCTCCCTTACAATTGGAATATGGAGGGAATATGACCCACACTCAGTCATAGGATTGATGAAGTTTTAAAACCAGTCATTTTCGCTTCATACACATCTCTTTGAGCCTGATGTTCACTGTAGTGACTACATTTGTGTATTTGTAAAATATATGAAATAACTAAGCAATCTATCAAAACCATGTAATGTGTAATAGCAGTGAATGAAAAAGTAAAAGAATTTCTTACTTACATCCCATCCTCAAGCAGTCATGTTATATAGGTAGAGAGATATTTAAACATTTTGAAAATGTTCCAGATTATAGGTTACATTAAGCCATGAGCAATTTAACCAAAGGATACTTTGGTTTTTATTGTTTAATTTTTTTTTTAAAGAATTTATCATTTCCATATCGCACAAAAGATGAAAAGCTCTTTGTGTATATAAAATAGAAAATTTGTATATTTTGTCTATGCCTATTCTTTTGTATATTTTGCTAATTCTTCCATATTTCTCGTCCCTATTTAAACCTTTGACCTTAAAATTCTGTTTCTTTCTTTATCTTCTTCATTTTGAATTTGCAGGATCTTCTAATCTTGGGTTGTTCTGTTTTTTTGAAGACATGAAAAATGTTTTGAGGTTAAACACGACTAAATAGAATAAAATGCATACATCAAGAGTCTACTTTAAAACAGCTAACATATGCAAGAATAGATGAGAATGGGTTGGTAAGTTTGGAGTCAGATTTTGAGAGGACATTTTCATTATAATATTCATGCTAAGTGATTAATATTCATGACTGAATTAAATTTATTCACTAGGAAAGAGATTATGTTGAAAAATATGTGTAAAATGCTTTTTCATCACTACACTATGCACTTATTGATGAATGTATTATATATATATATATATATATATATATACACACACACACACACAAAGTTCATGAAGGATGGAATTTAAATATTTGTAGGAACTTCTTCAAAATAATGTTAAAATATTACTTGTCAAAATGAGAAGTTTTTTAAATTAAAATCTGTCACATTTATTATAAAAATAAACATAAAAGCTGAAAAATTTAATTTCTCAGAGTAAAAAAGAAAACAAAAACAGGATTACTAATTTTTTCATGAATATTACTTACATTCATATATTTAGAAACGGTATTTTCAAAATTTGTTCTCATTCAAAACTAGTTAAAAAGCTACATTTTTAACTGTTTTCATTTTATGTATTAATATATATATATACATATAGATGTGGATCAGTATGAAAGTAAAGCCTCTTATTTATTTCCATGAAAACAATAGATGCAGGTAACACAATGGCACCAATGCTTTCAGAAATTTTTGTGAAAATTACGTCCACTCTTCACATGGCTTAATTGTAAAATTTTACAATCAAGCCTTCTGAAGAATGGAATTGGATCTTGGCTTCCAATTTCCAGTTCTGATCTGTTATTCATTACATCAACTGTATGACCAAACTTATAGCACTTGGTATTCTCAAGTAGTCATCCATCTATGTACAGAGACCAGGCTTGAGAAACAATGTTTCATTGCAATATGACCATAAGCCAACTATTTAAATGTGGAAGATGTGTTAATATTGGTAATAATAAAAATAAAGATGATTGTCATCAATGTTGTGTTATTAGTAAATATAATTTACTATTATATAAGAAAATCTTGCTACTACCTTGGTTGGTAAAATGGGTCAGTCTTGAACAAGACACTCATTGCTCAGACTATCAGTCATTTCTGTTTGACGCTCAATTTAATTAGTTCTGCTTCTTTATGCTATGAGAATTAATTTCAAATTAATTGGTGGGTTTTCATTTTAGAAAAAGAAAAGTTGCAGTTTGAGTAGAAATTTTTAAAAAAGTGCATTATTAAAGTTTATTGTATCTTTAAACAGTTTTTCTTTTAAGATACCAAATCTCATTTAAGCATTTACCTACTCTCAGGTTTAAATATAACAACAGAAAGTTGCCACTGGAACATAGAAATATAACCTTTTAATAAGTGTTGCTATTAATATAGTTAAAAAGATGCTAATATAACAACTCTTCTGTGATAGATATTCTTTTAAATTATCCTGTCTTCCTTTCTTTATTCCATTTTTGAAGCAACCTTCTCATCAACAGCAAAATATCCTCCTGAAATCTCATCAATATATGTATTATATAGACTAATTTACTAATACATTTATTTTACCCATTTATGTGTCCATTTTTTATGTATATGATCAATATGCCAGTAATTAGGATTGTCTACAAATATGTGACTCTAGATTTTGCATTCTGAAATCAATATCAAGTACATTATAATTTTATATCAACACAAATAATTTCATTTTGAAATATTTAGTATCATTGCCTTATCAACTTCAATGGTTTATTTAATGGTTTAGTCTCTCAATTTTAATGGTAAAGCCCTGTTTACCATATCAGTTTTAATGGCATAGCATTTTTCTCCACTGTTAATTTTAATGGTGTATGCAATGGCTTAGTTTTGGATCTATCAACTTTAATGGTATATTAAATGTTGTCAATTTTAATGTCCTGTTTTATGGTTTGATGAATGTTTTTACTATTTATCATGAGTATTTTTTTTTTTTTTGAAAGTGCAGTAGTATGTGTTGTTATCAGCACAACAAATGCAATCAACATACTTAATTTAAATTCTGCCTGAACCTGTTTTTTGTTTTCTACTATTGTCTTTGGAAAAGTCATGTCCACTTCTTTCTGTGTTCTAGCCCATTATCAGGTATTTGGTCAGATGTCATGCTGTGATACTATGGACACACCCATGTAGAAAAGAGTGATGTGGTTATATCTTTTGATCTCAAGTGTCAGCAGGTGGTTCTTTCTGAAGACCAGTTTTCTAAGCGGCATCCACTTTGACCAAAAGAGAATGGGTTGCGGGAGTAAAGAAGTTAATGAGGTGTCTTTGGAGTACAAAGTGACAACAAGACTGTAAATAGGATATATGTAGGTGCTGGTCTATATTAGCAGTCATGCTTGGGATTGGTGGCAGTTCTGGGTCACCTTTGGTGGGAGATGGACTTATCAGTCGCTTCCATTCATATTGTCAGCCACACATAGGGATGAGTAAATGGGGGAAGAGATCCACATAGCAGAAGTTGACCCAAGTGTCACCCCCCTATCCACCCAGGCGAGTAGGCAAGGCCCTGAATAAAACGTCTACATATATAATATGGGAAACAGACGTTCTGTTTTATTATTCCTCAACATTATATTTGTCTTTTATCTTTTTACCTTGAGCACATGCAGTGGGTTTACAGGAAGTGCATTTAAACAGCTGAGAACTCAAACAGGTTCTAATGAAAGAAACTATATGTTACATGGTGGCGGAAATAGTTGCATATTTCCTACTAATACCAATATTTAGTGTTGAGATAGAGATGAGTCCTTTTCACTCCATGTTGCTACTAGTCAGCCTATGCCCAACTGGTTTTGAATTAGAAGTATCCTTCTCCTAAACTGGTTTTCAACCAAGGCTAGAGAGCCTGGTCTTCTCTGCTATTTATGCCATATTTTGGGTATGGAGCAGAAGAAATGGATTCATGGTATTTTTGTGAAAGTCAATGCAATGATATTGGCTGGAATCTGAACTCAAAATGCCAATCCCATTTTCTCTACTGACAACCACTTCACTATACACATATCCATTTATTGTTGAATCTCAGGTAAAGTTTAGAAAAGAAAAGAAAAAGGATTTTGAATGCTGGTTTTCAAGGGAGACATGGTTTTTTTCTACACTTGCAAGATTGGAGCAACATCTTCACCTTGCATCTGAGATAGTAATAATTAACACTTTAGCTTTCTTGAGTGTCCCACTTTTATAGCCTTGTGCCAGACCCTTCTAAACTTAGTAAATATCTGTATCTGTGAAAGAGAAAGATTAATAAATTTATTTAAATTAGAAAATAGTTTACTATACGCAAATTTCCCGAACATGAATTGTGCATGTAAATTGCCTGATTGAAGTTTTCCAAATATGTGTCCGATTACTTCTAGTTATTTTCTGTGTCTACTGCATGAGTCCTAATTATGGTTTATCAGATAGGAACATTGTCATTAAGAATAAAATCAAACATTTCTGAAATTTATAAAGAATTGTCAGCAATCATCTTCATAATCAAACATGAAGCTGTAATGTCTAAAACAGTGAATGGGGAAAAACCTTTATTGGATCATTCCAACGATTGTGCAGATATCTCCCCTCCCGTACTTTTAATGAACTACAGTCAATAAGGTTAGTTTTTAGCTGTCAACTTTACATCATTGTTGACCCCTATTTCTAGATAAAGATATTTGTTGCAACAAAATATAACTGGTGACCTCTCAGAACACCCCCACTTAGTAGGGAATATTTAAAAATAATTATTGGTTGATACATCAAATGCTACTGGAACTTCATATGTGTTTCTCTATTTTGTCCTAATTTCTTTCCATACACAGCAGACATAGGGAAATTGGGAATATAACCACTCTAGTATGCTATCCTCTACCTTTACAAGAGACAGATGAGACCAAAGATGGAGTACACTGTTGCCCTATTTGGGCGGGAACTGCCCAGTCCTCAGTTTCCAGTCTTGATAGAGTTCAAAAGTGTCTCTGAGTTCTTTTGTTGGAGAAGAATTATTTTCCACTTTCCATCATTTCTCTCAAAGGTGGTATGTAGTGAGCCTCTCGCTGCTCTCTCACTGCTTCTAAGTAAAGGTGCTTAGACGAAGTAAATTCCTTTGTTCCACCAGGTCTAACCTTCATGGCTAGGACATGCCATGCCATTTAGATAGTAACAAACCCCCACCCACATTCCCTCTGTGTTCTATCAGTGAGAAGTAAGTTCCACTCAAACAGTTTCTTCCCATAAACTATTACCTGGTGGGACAGACTCCCAAGAGGATGTTTCCCCCTAATCACTACAATCTTAACCTGTTCACAGTAACCGTTATCTTCCCCTCCTATCCATATAAAATAGCCCCTTAAATTAACTGTCTACCTCAAGTGACCCCCCCCCCCGGGCCTTGTACAGGGTGAACCATGCTGTAAAAAAAAAAAATAGTTTTAAAGTTCTTAGCTACTAATATTAGTGCTATGGTGTGGAAAACCTTCAGCATTCATTTGACTGAAGAGCATTATTGCCAGTTGAAATGTATAAAATCTTTCTTAAAACAATTTTTCTCAAGTCTACTGTTATTGCTCTTTCTAGTATTGATGGAAGTTTCCTTCATAAGCTTTTGTTTATGGTAGTGTGGAAAGTCAACATCTTAATTATTTTCTCTTCTAATTACATGTGCTATCCATTTTAGTTGTTACTGCTGTTGGAAATCTTCAAGTGAGTTTTTTTTTGTTATTTTGTACAGTTTTTTGTGATTTTGTAGTGAAAGTCTGATGAAAGATTATCTTCTTCGAAACTTAGTGGATTCATTCACTTGGAGCCATTTTAATCACTGATCTGAGAAAATGGTTGCATATAGCTGATATTTTTTACATTTCTGAATGAATTGGATGTCATTCATAACTACCATATGAAAATCTAGTTTTGACGAGACTATTTAAGAAGTGGTTTTTGGGATAATATTTTGGTTTTATAGCACCATGGAATGTTGGATAAAATTCCCCCAGTATGCTCTAACCTGTGTTTAACTTCCTTCTCCCTCATACCAAATTTTTTATAACCGATCCATATGGTGAGACATTTGAAGTGTTTAGAATTTATTAATGCCACAATTTGAACTTTTATGATGGATTCAGATTATGGACTCTCACTACTCTTATTCCAATTCTAGATCATAGTTTCTGATTTGGAAAAGTTTATCTTAGTCCTATTTTTTTGGAACTCTTAGTAAAAGATGTTGATATTTTGTTCAAGATCTTTCTTATCCCAGCTATGAATACCTATGTCATTGGCATAGCCCTATCCCCTATTGTCAGTACGCGTGGCTTTGGGCAATAAAGCATGAATACTGTTTTCTATTTGTAGATTTGTTTGGGATATAATATGCAATGTTCAAGTGATCAGGACCCATTTCTTCACAGTCTCAGGAAGAGATTAAATAGATTATTGGGGATTATCATTTCCTCCTTCTGATAAAGCTAGAAATGATTTGATGTTTGGGTCTTCATGACACATATACAGCTTTGTGAACCTGTATAATTCCTCTACCAGATCAAGACATTCTGTGAAGTCACAGCTTAATTTTTTAAAAAAATACTAATAATTAATCAATTATCATCAACTGCTTTGGCTCACACTCATTATTTCATTCTTAGTGCATGGATGCTTTCAGAATAACATAGAAATGAAGCATTACCAATTTCTACTAATGCAGGAACCTGTACAAAAACAAATGATTTTTTCTCATTAAATAAGAATACTATAAAAAAAAAAAATTTAACTTTGGCACCATCTGCAAAATAAAAACTTAAAAAATTTAGAGTATATAAAAAAAAAATGTCTGGAGTTATTGAATGTGAACATTTTTCCAATCGTTTTGCAGTTTGGCTTTTTAAATTTTAAATTTTATTTTTGAAAAATTAAAAAAAAAGACAGAATCAAAACAAATAACATTTTCTCCCTTCTTTCCTTTTTTTAAAAATTTTTTTTTTCTTCTCACAAATTGGCAAAAAGCCATTTGTGGAAGGTTTTCAACAGTTTTGGCTTCTTTTATTTCTTCTCTAGTACTGGTCAATAGTATTATGAGTTTTTCTCTCATTGCATGTGTGTAAATGTACACTTAAAGAGTAAAGAGATAATGTACACGCATACACACATGTATGTGTGTCAATTTTTGATTATATGTAGGCAGCAAGTTTTGTATTATATATTTCATTTTCTATGTGTTACAAAATACTGATGCTTGACACTATGTTTAGTAGGTTCATTGGAAAACAAACAACATGTGTGTAAAGGTTTTATTAATTCTATTGCATATATATTAATATATCTATATAAAGAAGCTGTGACTTTGTGACCTATATAATATTTCTGTGTGTAAGAAAATTGCTTTTTGATATGTATAAAATATAAGATTGGTTAAAATCTGCAGGCATCATATTTGAAATTGTATTACTTACCACAACCAGTATTTGTGATTCATGAAGTATTTCTATGTATGTGTTTCTTTATATCTTTGAGTGATGATATTGTCTGTCCATGGGATTACTGTGTGTGTCTGTCTGTCTCTGTTTAAGTATAAGTATGAAAAAGAAAGATGCATGAGATATTATAATTGACTGTTTGCTCATCATAATATATCTACTGTCATCTATATGTATGTTCATTAAATGGGAGCCTTTACATGATTCTGTGTGTGTGTGTGTTTTGAACGAAATCCTTTCTACACGTGTAGACCATTCTCTATATACATAAGCCTATGGGGTAAATATATTACGAAGGAATCTTTATGAATGCTGCCTGTAGGAAAAAAAAACGCATCTGTATAAATATTAGAAAGATTTTATGCATGTATATTTGTATGTGGGTATATATTAGTTTGTCTCTCTGATGAAATAACTTACACTGTATATAGTAGAATAAATGACTGCATAGATAGAACTGTATAATACATATGCAAATGAGAGAGAAGCAAGTAAAAAGTGTTTATATATGGACACATGGTATGTACACTAAAAGGTAAATGGATGTAAGAAAGCCTGTAATGTGCATGCATAGATAACAAGTAAGAAATCATATTTTTATATATATATATATATGCTGAGAGAGAATTTACTTGTGCCTACAATAGGTGTGAGAGATTTATTGTGTGTGTGTGTGTGTGTAGATGTGAGCAAAAAGTGTGTGTGTTTGGCATTGAATGAACGCACTAGCAGACAGAGCCAAACTCAAAGAAACCGACATGTCGAATGTCAGCCAACACTTAAATCATCAAAGTGGAAAACTAGGAGGAAAAAAAATTACAAATTTCTTTCACCACATTGAAGGAAAAAGATGGAAGCATTTCTTTAAAAATTATCACTTTTTAAAAATTTGATTTTTATTATTAAAAAAATTGTCCTCTTTTGCATTTGGCATATCATAAATGCTAGAACATTAATACAAGCTTTACTGTTTGTGTAGACACACACAGATTGCACAAGGTAGGGGTGCTAAAAAGTTCTTTTCTCAACCAAGAACAGATGTAAGACATATTTTGATATTTGGTCATTTTTGGAGGTAGTTAATCAAGGAATATTTCAGCACCCATCTCTTTCTATGCTGAAGAATTTAAGAGCCGTCCTTTAATAGGATTTAACATTGGTAAGCACTTTTGGCTTGGTCTAAGCAATCTAGGCTTTGAGCACTTTACTGAGTAGGTAAGTTTGCTTTCTGGCCTTTTTTCTCCTTTTTTCAGTATTTTCATCTTTGTTTGAGACTGTGTCTGGATAAGAGTTTCAGTTTTGGTAAGCTGTCCATTTGTTCCATCATTTGTTTTTCTTTAATATATATATATATATATATATATGCTTATGGAGGTGTGGAGGCCTCACACTTATACACACACCCACACAAATATACACACTTACACACATCATACTCACTCACTCCCTAATGAGCCAAATGATAACACACACCCACAGCAATACACACGCTTACACATATCATACTCACTCACTCCCTAAGAACCAAATAATACACACACAAACACTAAACAGAGACACATCCCCTCTCCAGGACTAGTAAAACTGTCAAAATGACCACAGGAATTCAGAGCAGCATAGATCCATCCAGCTCTTATCTCAAATAACAACTTAAAAGAGACTGTTTGACCAACACAAGGAATGTTAAAAGATTCATGTTAAAAAGATAAAAAAACAAATGAAAACTACAGACAAAAGTTCATTCTCTCCAGCAAGACATTCATTTCTGTAGTTTACTGCTACCAGCAAGCAGAAATATTTCTTCTCCCGATGATGGCCATTTTGGTTGAAACTAGTCGAGGAATCTAAATGAAATAATAATAAAAAAACGAAAGAATATTAATCTACAACCCAGTGTGTCTGAAGATTTTAATTTTTTTTAATATTTTTTTATTGTTCAAATATATATATATATATATATATATATATATATATATATATATATATATATATATATATATATATATATATATAAAGGGATGGATTTTTGGATTTTTTATTTATTAACTAATCTGACAGATTTTTATTACATAAACATTATTTTTAGTGCATATTTGTATTTGTGTAGATTCTCTATTTATTTATTAAACAGTATAGTTACATATTTTCATTGACTGGCCTAAATATTTGAGAAATTTTAGAGAAAATATCCTATGATTGTTGTACGGTTTTGCTTTCTTTTTTTTTAATTTTTTTTTTTAATTTTTCAGTTTGCAATCGGATCGTTTTTTATTTTTTTTCCTTTAATTTCCACACATGGTTGGCTAGTTTAGTAGAATTTCTAAGGCTTTCTAACTTAAAAAAGATGACTTATGATTGTACTACCTCTTTTTAAAGTACACCCTATGTATATGTTTTTCTGGCCATTTTTATTTATTACTTCTGCTTTGTAAATTACTGCTCTGTTTTGCAAACTCCATTTAATGGACATCTGCTTTTATTTCTACAATTGCATATATTACTGTTAATGTTTCAATTCGTTCTTGTTTTTCAAAGAAAAGCTGGGCATTTTTAAGACTGGAAGCAGACATTTCAGGTAGAGGTAATACTTTCAAATCTTAATGCTATCATAAATATATATTTACATACTTTTAAAATCACAAAGAAATCAACAAATAGCACATGGATAATCGTTACCCAATTTATGAAAATGACACAAAATAGCCACAAACAAACAGCTTTTGAGAACCTCTTTATAGTTCAGAAATTGTAATAAATCTGTTTTTGATATCCATTCCTTCTTTTACAGTTTAAGATTTTTATAAACTGGCTGCATATATCTTTTGCTGGAAGAAATATAAAACTATTTATTATTATTTGAGACTATTTAAGAAGATTCTTTCACCAGAAAAATCACTGTAAGTAAACTTAGAAAAGTCACCAACCTGAATTTTGTAGATATGATAAGGATAATAGTCTAAATAACCATTGGAATGAAAAAAAGCTACAGAAGCATTCCATGAACACATATACAACAGAATTCACAACATTTGTTGGATTTTGAAAAGTAAGAGAATACCTTGCTTATGAATTGCAAAAAAAAAAAATGATCATGTGTCAAAATAAGAGATGAGGACAATAACTTAATGTAAATAGCGTAAATAATGTGCCACACTCTTTAAGATATTTAGATTATATTCTCCTTATCTTTATAGTCTTCACTTGCTACACCTCCTCTTTGATTCAAATTACACACCTCACTCCCCATAACCATTTCAACAGTAACCCTCTACCTTGAGTGGCTTTTAACACTTTGCCATTCAAGTTCTGCATATGACAATTAACTACATCCAGCAGCAAGACCTCCAATTACAATATTAGATGTTTTGAGAAGCATGGAATCAAATTGTGGATAAAGTTTCACTCTTTGCATGACTTCCTGCATTATTTCCAATGATGTTGTCATATTATGGCAGAGTATGCATAGGGTGGCTTATGGCAGGTTGAACATCAAGCACTGATATTTATAGGGCAGGTTTGGGCAAATTGAATGCTAAAGGTTTAAGCCTTGTATTGGGTGAACTTTATTATAAAGAAAGATTTATATTGTCTCATAAATATGAGAAATTGATGAAAATTTCTCAGCCCAACTGACTTTCTAAAATCTGACCAAATATGAATATTTTTTTTGTTTTAGTATCTTCTTGGGCAAAATTACAAAATTTAAATAACTCATTTCAATAAGAACTTAGTAGCTTTAATGACTTGTTTTATGCTAATTTACTATCTTCAAAAAATAATATGGCCTTATTGTGTGTGGATCTCATGAAGTGAATTTAGTTGAAGTCATTAGCACTTGTAAGATGAGCATTTGGAATTGAGAACTCTTCCGGTTGGAAATTTGTGTGAATGAACTGGTTAAGTGATTTGTGTCATATTGGCTGATAATGTTCAGACGACAAACTTTAAATTGATTACTGAAACACAATAAATTTTTTATCACAATGGAAAGTGGAAAAATGGTGAAAAATATCAAACATAGTTGAAAATTTGATTCCAAAAATGAGGGCAGATCTTTGCGATTTGAATTTGGTGGATAGAATTTTGAGATTGATTTTGTATTTGATTTTGAAATCAAAAAAAGCAGTTTGAATCTTGTATATTTGAGCAGTATATCTTTTTTTATACATGTTTCATTGAGCCTAATGGGCAGGGATTTATTTTTTAATTGTTTTCTGGTGTCCTAATAGTCTTTTTGAAGACTAGTCCAGAGTGTTCATTGTTCTGAGCAATTTCGACAAATAACTTTTAATTTAATGTTAACAAAGATTGTTAGTTGCATCTAAGAGTAGTAAGTTTTATTTACATTATTTACAATGTTCGGACTTTTATCCTCATCTTTGTTGCCATATTCACAACCTTTCGGCCATTAATTTTATTCTTGGTGGAGTTTTGGCTTAGTTTCCAAGCACAGCCAAGACTCTTTGGCTATATTTTAAAATAAGTGCTTTTTTTTAGGGTGGATCTGTTGCTTTTTATTAGGAATGCTTCTAATATCTTGAAAAGTTTTGTACTACTAGACATTCTTAATATGTCTGTGTTATCTATAAAGATTTTTTCTTGTGGGTAAGGGGAGTTTAGTGTGATTGTTTAAGTATTTTCTTGTTTGGATAATTGACTTAAGTGATTGCTTAGATACTGGCTTAGAGAATTTGTTGTATGGCCAATATGTTTAGATAAAACTTAGTTAAACACCTGAATAGAGAATTTGTTGTATGACCAATGTATTTGTTTTTAGTTTTGTTTTTGATGGTTTCCCAATTCCACATTCTAAACAAGGTCGGTGGTTTGGAGTTTGGATCTCGTAGGTGAGGCGTTATCGGTGATTATCAGGTTGGAAGTTTTTAATATTCTTTAGTATATGGTGAGTTTTATGCCTTTTCTCAGCTTGACAGGGGAAATGCATTGTCGCATTGCAAATTCATCTTGCTGATTTCATCCTAAAGATAAACTGATAATCAAGAAGATGGCCAATGTTTGCTATGTTAGCCAAAAGCATTCTAAAGTGTCATTTTACAAAAAGGATTTGATCTACCATTTGACCTTCATTAACTCACCTGATAAAAGGAATGTGCCATTTGACCTTCATTAACTCACCTGATAAGTGTTTCAACACAGTACTTTTAATTGATAATATTAGTGAGGATAATTTCATTTCTCTTGAAATGCACTTAATATATTTCCATTTGCTATAAGATTAATATTAACCAGAAAGCACTCTTTTTAAAAATGTCTTTTTCTCTTTAATGTTTCTGAAGGGAGGCTAGAGTCAAACAGTACATTTTCTTTGAATTGTAATTGACATGGAAAACAACCCCAAATTAATATTAACCAATTGTAATTGACTAAACAGCTTTTTGTCTTTAAGACCATGTAAAAAATGCTGAAAAATCTGTGAGGGTTGCTCTGAAAGTAACGCCTTCTATTTTATTATGTTAAATCATGAGCAATTTTCATTTTTGGGAAGCAGTTGTAATAATAAATGTATTCTCCTAACTGACCATTCTTTATAACAGGTGATAAAAATCCCTTTCTCTTCATTGACAATCTGTGTTAATGAAGAGCAAATATGCAAAGAAGAGATCTGACCACCTGAATTATATTTGTTTGTTTAGCAGCATATTGAACCTTATGGGTCATTTAATTTTCTTGGGAGAATTAGTAATTTCTAATACAAAAATGTGTTGCTTGTAATTTTTCTACTATGAAAATGTATTGCTGGTATTGTCACTATAAAATTGTTTATACTTTCATAGTGTTTTGACCCCAGTTTGGGGGTCAACTATTTGCCTATAGTGGGGACCCTAACAGGTGCTACCACCATGGGTCAGGGTGGACTTAGTAACAACAACAATTAAGAGGTGGTCCCATGCTCCTCAAAACCTTTCAATCAAAAGGCTTGCTGCCAGATGTAGTTTATCATCATCCCCAGAACTAACAATATACTAGTGTTTCTCTTCAGTGCTAAAGAAAAGATAATATATTTTTTAGGATGTAATTTCCAATTTTGGGAACAAATTGTAATGATGACTATCATCCTAAATACTAATCATATACATTCATTAAGAATAAATTTGGAGTAAATTATAATGCCTTAGGTCTTGTGTAGCAATGGTAGCATACACAGTGAATTAAAGGAAAAATATTGTTTTCCATAAAGCAATACTGTATCCAGAAAGAATAACAAAGGAAAACATTTTGGAACTTAGCCTGTTCATTCTATCCCACCTGCCATAGTCACCTGACCCCCCCCCACTGCACCAATTGAGTCTTACCTGTTTTGAATGCTGCAAAACACACTTTGATAGAGAAAAGTTTCTCTAAGTCATTTCACACTTAACAATACACATTTATTTAGATTTGAAATTTATCATTCTAACAAATGCCGGGACATGACAAACAAAACTTTTGCTGATGAAACTGACAATATTTAGCCAATGTTGAATGATTGAAATGGTCAAAGTGACTTGAACAAAGAACCAAACATGAACTTGGACAGCTTATCCACAATTTGGATTTGGATATGCAACAACATTTTTTAAAAATAGGAAAATGCATTAAACAATTAAACAGACAGACCTTGTTAGTTGAATTTAATGACTTGTTGAATTTTTTAAATAAAATTGCTACACCTTGAATATGAGTCTGGATTTTTAAAGATAAAGGAAATCTAGCTGGACTACAGGAGTAAATGAATAAATGATCAGATACAGACCAATACAACTACAAATTCCAAAATAAAGGGATTATCATAGGCAACATGTAGGCAGGCATTATTCTGCTGGAGCAGCACATCACTTTTCTATTGTAGGAATAGCAGCAGAACAAGTTGAACAATGTCCAGATGTACATGACACTGTTCAAGATTCTTCTCACAAATACAAAAGCAAGTGAAAGTTATATTTTATGGTAACCCTGTGAATAATGCCAGGGATTGGGTCTGAGTGTTGTGGGTGAGTATACACTGAAAGGTATCACTCCACAGGTCTCTTGCATTGAAGGTAAAGCGTGCTATCATTGAAAACAACCATCCAATCCCTTAGGTAATTCTTGCAACACCACTGAAGATGTACTTGATGGTGGGTTGTTATTTCTGTTTTTTTACATTCAGTATAACTACTCAAATTAATGGGTTACTGAATGGAGCTGTTATGTGGATATAAGTATTGTAGAATATGAGGATATGTAGGATAGATAATGGTTGACTCTGGACTTGAAGAGGTTAAGATTCTAGTATCTGAGGAAGTATCTTCTCAGAGCTCTGTTCCACAAAGCAGTGACTCTTGGGAAGAAGCTGTCCAAATAGAATATGAAGTGAATGAGGATGTTTCAACCCTGTGTACATGGCATGACAGACCTTTGCTGTAAAAGTCTGAACTAGTGGAACTAGGAACTCATCAGGACATTTGCTATGGAAATTATGATAGAGGTAGCAAGAGTTTTTCGATATTGCACCAGTGGAGAAGGAGTTGTAGAGATGAAAATAATTCCTCACCTACAAGATCATGTAAATGCTTTTTGACCCAAGGCTGGAAAGTGAAAAATGGGCACCTCCAATCTCTGATATAGCAGCCATAATCCATTTTTGGTTTGATTTAAGGCTTAGAACAATAGAGAATGGCAGGTGGAGTTAGGTACTTTCCAGATCATTTTCCAGCCTACCATTTTTCCAGGGTCTTTTAGTGATGGATCATAGATACATGTTCTGGTTAGAAACTTGGGTAGGCAGTCCTGCTGTAAATAAATAGTTCCTAACAGTTTATGTTGACTACTAGGGTCGCATTTGCTATGAGTAATCTATCAGTTCTGCTCTTACAGTGTGTAGATCTTGATGAGAGTCTGCACTATGTGATCATCCAGAACTTGGTCTACGGAATCAATTTGATAACATTGTAGCATCAGCAATGCATCACGTGAAGAAATTTTTTGCAATGATGATTCAACTTCAGAAAGGCCCACAACCTGACATTCTCTGAAAATGTCTTGGATTGAACAAAAGAAGTATGCACATATCTCTACATGATATGATACATGCTTGCAATGGACATTTTCATCACTGAATTTTATCCCAGAATGCATCAACTTTGAAAACTCAGATAAAAATGATGCACTCAGAGGAGTGTTATCACAAGATGGCTGAACCAGAATATCTACTATACCCCCAACCATACACATCCAGGTAAATATCATTATCATCCTTCAAGGTGTTACAGTTTTATTTTCTTGCAATATATATATATATATATATATATATATATATATATATATATATGTGTGTGTGAAAAATACACATTTGAATTTCTGAGATGATGTTTTACATGACAGATGTTGTTTTCAAATTATGCTAAAAAAAATAATGTTTGATTCATTTTTTTCTAAATTTTAAAAAGTATTTTGTCTGTTTTATTTTCTTTAATAAACTTTAGGATATGAACAGGATAGCTTTAAGTTGTTAGGAAAAAAAGAAATCTTTCTCACATGGCTGCCTTGTTAAAATATCATAAAATTCAAAAGATGTTAGTATTTTTGCTTTAGTTATTTTAAATGTGTTTGATGCATAAATATTATTTTAAAAAAGAAAATACATATAAGTGCCTTTATAGAAATAATTACAAATATATATTGGGCAGTGGACATAAGTTAGTTTTTTTAAATTAATTTTAGCCAATATTCCAGTAACAGTATACTGTCTAATTGTTAAATTGTTCTAATCAGGGAAGAAGACATATCATTTTATATATCTGTTTGCTATAGTCTAATGAAACCAACTCCACAAAATAAACTAAAATTGACATTGAAGAAGATATTGTCTTATCTATAAGGATATTTAGGAGATCTTTTAATGTTTGTTATTTTGAAAATTGAGTTTTATTTTCCTTTCCCTCCAAATAATTTTATGAACCTTAAAATTGATATTCTTCTTAAATTAACATTGCCTTATTCATCAGGATGCTTATATTTTGTCTATTTTACTCATATCTTTGGTAAGATTCATCTATGATTAATTACATAAAAATAGTAATTCTTTTTTAATCACTAGTCTTAGTTTTTCTGACAGCAATGCTGGTCATACATTTTATGAATTCAATGTTAAGGAAATAAAGATTTCATATAGTGTTATGGGAGGTCACTATCATGTTGTGTTTTATATATATATATATATATATATATATATATATATATAAATTGATTTATTTAAAATATGTTTTTTTTTTTGCTACACAGTTCTAACCATGTTTCAAAAATGGAAGCTAAAAGCTATGGATTTAATTTTGTAATTAAATTAAAGACATTAGTTCCATTTCATCCTCAAGCGAATTTTGGAGTAACTTTTAAAATTACTGGGTTTTAAAGACACAGCTAAAATCATAATTCACGTTTCCAAGGTTACAGATGAATTCATTTTACTAGACGAGGGGTTGTCTGGGTGTTCATTATGTCTGTATTATTGTATCTGTTATTAGTTACGTTTTGGTAAGGGGTAGGGATGTATTTTTCAATGAAATCTGACATCCGTTGAATGCATGTCGTATGGATTTTTTTTTTAGATTTATTGTTAATGGCAAAAATTCTTACGGCATTTTTTTCTATTTGTATATTTAAAGATTTTTTGGGGTGTTTAGGTTAGAATACGTTTTATTTAACTACGATTTGAAATATTTTAATTTTTAATTTTTATTATACTATATTTTTTAAGAACAATTAAATGTATTAGAATCCATTATAGTATGTAGAATTATTTTTACATCAAGTATAAGTATGTATATTAGGTTACAAATTTTTTTTTTTTGTATTTAAATATTATTTAAGTAAAATTTATGACGATGACAGCAAAAATAGTTACTTAATTTTACTGATTTAGCAAACTTTTATTTTTTTTATGTAAACCTAGTAATATATTGTTTCTCATGTAAGTACAAAGGACATGGGTCATTCAAAAGCTTACATCTTCTGGCATTTCATATTAATTTTATTTTACTGTAGGTGTTTTATTAGATTCTTTTAAGTGCGTGTAGTACTAAGTAAAAGAAGTTTAGGTTAGAATTCATTTTATTTAACTACAATTTTAATTACAACTTTAAAATATTTTCATTGTTAGTTTTAATAGACTATATTACTTTATAATAGAAGGAAATATATTAGAATTACTTATAGTAAGTAAAATTATTTTTTCATATCAAGTATATGTATATTACGATTTTTAAACTTTTATATTTAAATATTATTTAAGTAATATTTATGGCACTTACTGCAAAAATAGCTAATTCATTTCTCTGATTTAGTAAACTTTATTTATTTGTTTATTTATTTTTCATATATATATAAACTTAGTAATATGTATGTACAAAGGACATGGGTCATTCAATGGCCTACATCATCTAGCTTTTCATTATAATTTCATTTTTCAGTAGGTGTTTTATTGGATTCATTTAAGTGCCAGTAGTACTTTTTTGAGAGGTGTTTAGGTTAGAATACATTTTCTTTAACTACAATTTTAAAAGATGTTTAGGTTAGAATTCATTTTAACTACAATTTTAAATACAACTTTAAAATATTTTCACTGTTATTTCAATAGACTTTCTTTTTTTTTTTCCATAAAGAAAAAACAAGTAAATGTAATAGAATTACTTACAGTATATAAAATTATTTTTCCATGTTAAATATAAGTATGTATATTTACCTGAGCGCACCTTTTTAAATTTATTTTTATTTTTAAATTTTTAAATATTATTTAAGGAAAATTTTTGACAATGACGGCATAAAATAGCTATTTCATTTCTCTGATTCAGTAAATTTTTATTTTTTATAAACTTAGTAATATATAGTTTCTCATGTATGCACAAAGGACATGGGTCGTTTAATGACCTACATATTCTAGCTTATCTTATTAACTTCCATTTTACTGTAGGTGTTTTATTTGATTCTTTTAGATGCCAGAAGTATTTTGAGAGAGATGTTTGATTTTTATATTTATTTATCCTAAATGAACTTTGATGTTGGTTGAATCTTCTTTTGAACTCATGGCTAGTGCAACCTATATATATTTTTGTTTTCAGGACTTTCAATCGAAGAGATATTGCATTGGTATACTAATGATTCAGTGCGACATTTATTTTGTAGAGGGCAATTATGAGGGTTTCTACAGTTACATAGTTTTTGTTTATTTTCATCAGTTTTTATCTTTATTTTTCCATTGTCTAAATTTTTTTGGTTTTGGTATAAGTGTTTATTTAAGATATTAGCATTATGGTTCTTAATAATTTTTTCTAAGTTTTCTGTACAGCTGTAACTCAATTTTAGTGTGTTTTTATTGAAAATAGTACTTAGTTTACTTTCACTAGGAAAATGCTTGACTATTAATGCGAGGAATTTATGTCCTAATTTGTTCTTTACCATTTTGGTTGTATGGGGAGTATACCAAATAATTTTTCTACATCTGTTTTTTTATATGCTTTCCATTTTCATTTTTTTATATAAGTTAGTTTTGGGTTTTTGTAGCCACTCTTTTTAGAGCCTTATTATAGGAATTGATATGCTCATCGAAAATCTTGTCATTTGCTAAATTTGTACTAATTCGTTTACTGATAGATAACGGTATATGTTTAATTATAGATGGGGGGGGATTTGATTTAGGGTGTATATATAAAGGATTGG
>CAHIKZ030000212.1:460000-467500 GCA_903632075.3 Acanthosepion pharaonis | reverse complement strand
CTAGGATGAACCTACATATATAATCTATACTTCTTATCTCCACCTCTAGTGTATATAAAACAAGCTTATTCAGTAACCCTCTATCTTGAGTAGCTCTTGGACCTTGACTTCAGAAGTATTTTGTGAATGAATGTGAACTCTGTCAGATAATCAGCTTAATGAGCCATATAACAAAACTTATCTGAAATCTGGTAAATAGAGTACACAGCAGTATCAAACCAGAAATAGAATAAGAACAGTGAGAGTTTATTAAAGACACTGGAACAAGGAAGGCAATATTTATGCTCAGAATGATATCAGAAAGAGCAATGTAAATCCAGAAGGATGTGTACCTGTGTTTTATAGATTATGTAAAAGCATTTAATAAAATATGTCAAAAAGAACTGTTGCAACTTCTAGGTAACCTTGACATAATTGGGAACGATATTAGAATAATCCAGAACTTATACTGTCAGCAAACCGCCTGCATATAGATAAGAAATGAGTTCAGTAAATATACAAAAATAGAAAGGGGTATAAGACAAGGATATGTTTTCTCACCAGATTAATTCAACTTATACAGCAAGGCAATTATGAGAGAATTAGATGTTTTATCAAGATTCCTTATTGGTGGCCACAATCTTAACAAAATAAGATATGCAGATGACACAGTGTCAATAGCAGACATAACAGAATGGAAACTATAAAAACTCCTACAGAAGGCAGTGAAAGAAAGTGAATTGAAAGGACTAAGCATTAATTACAAGAAGACTGAATGCATGGTTGTTAGTAAAAAAAAAAAAAAAAAAAACAATTTAGATATTTAGGAAGTGTATTAACAGAGGACCGAAAGTGCAACTCAAAGGTGCATTGTGATAGCAAAAGATGCCTTCCAAAATTTGAGCAAAGTATTAAGAAACAGAAAAATATTATTAAAAACAAAGAAAGAGTACTGAACTGTTATCTAGTATCAGTCCTCCTCAATGGCATTGAATACTGGATAATCTCCTTGTAGATGATGAAGAGACTTGAAGCAATAGAAATGTCATTCTACAGAAGAATGCTGGGATACCATGAACAGAATATGTAAGCAATAACAAAATTCTATAGACAATGGCAACAAAGAGAACACTTACACTTAACATCAGGAAGAGGCAGTTGAGGTTTTTGGGATGCATAATGAGAAAAATGGGCTTGCAAAATTTGATACTTACAGAATAGATTGAAGGTAAGAGAGGGGGAGGAAAGCAATGCACAGTCTATCTGGTGAGCTTGAATGGATGCAGAGCAGGGTATGGGAAAGATGGCAAAAAGACAAAAGTTATGAAGATCTAAAAGGGATAGGAAATTCTGGAGAGCCAAGAGACACAGCACATCAAAGAAGATTGGATAAACAATAGCATAAAAAATATATTTTGTTCATATAAATATATCCTGAAAATTTTATCAACTCAGTTAATACCAGTTTTCTGAAAACAATGGCTTGCATAATAAAATCTGACATAGCACCTATTAAAAATAATGTGATTATTTTTCAAGGATCAGTGTAGTACCTGTGCACTTAGTATTTGTAAGTTAATTTTACTGTGTTGTTCAGCATAATGGGTGTGTGATTTGATTGTTTATATCCAGGCTGGTTGTTCAAACCAGGTTAGCTAATTGCCGGTTAATTTTTTGTATTGCATTAACACAAGAATGGATAGAAAAACAAAGAAATAGACATCTCTCTATAATCGTCTATTTATTTACACTGTTCAAACTGTTGTCCTCATCCTTACTGTCACATTGTACACTCTAGTCTTTTTCAGGGGATATTTGTTGGAATTTTGAACTGAACCATTTATTTAGTCCATTGAGGCAGATTGTTCTAATTCTACAAAACACATGGCCCAGTAGATAAAAGCATTGGTGACTTGACCGAAAGAGTTGTGAGTTCAATCCCTGGCCTCAGTGGAGAGAAAAAGAACAAGAACTTGGAGAGATATGCAAAGGGCCTGGTATATGGAATTAAATAAGGGGTTTGGTTTGAAATTCCAATGAATATCACCTGAAGAAGGCTGGAGCATACAACAGCCAAAATGTTGCAAATGTGACAGTAGGATGAGGACAACAGTCTGAACAATGTAAATAGTGTAAAAAAAAAAAAAATAAACAAATATGGTTCATCATTATAATAACTTATAATGATAATAATAATCATTTTTATGCACCTACAACTGTGAAAATAGCAGTAGTGCCTGCATCAGATGATGACCCTTGTGTCAAGCATAGTTTAGAGATTAATGTATCCATACAGTTAACCCAATGCATTCACACATCCCCCCATCCCCGCATCAGTATCTCACGATACCATAAGACTTTATTGCTATTTTGTCACAGTGGAAATGTCAGATTGATGCTGGTGCAGCTTCTGCCAGCATTTTTCAACCTCTTAATATATTTCCTCTGTTCTCTTGGGGATAATCTGAGTTTAGTCAGCTATGTCAAGGTCCACGTTGGCAATAAAGCTTCAGTGTCTGACTTCAATAGAAAAATATATTGGTCGTCCAGCCATTCCTTATACATTGTTCTTCTAGATCTTAAATTCATGGACCCAGTCGATGCGAGGAGGTGCTGAAAAGTTCTTGACCAGATCCACTTTAGCAAAATTGCTATTTTGATGACGAAATACTGGTTTTGGGAAGTGAGCTGAGGGTACAAGAACTTTTCAGCACCTTGCATATATATATCTCTGTCTACAGAGGACTCTCCTGTCATTTTTCAACACATGAGGCTCCATCAGTTAAGTTCTTTGTACCAAACAGCCAGACTACCTGCACATATGATTTGATTATAGTCGTGAAGACTTGTGGAGAACTGAGTATGCTTTTTGGAAGAGCCGAATACAAAGAACTGGTGCACAGTGCCATAAGGTCTTCAAATGACTCTCCTCAGGTTTTGACTTCAGAGTTGTCTTTCTCTTAGTCTGGTTGTCACCCAAGGCTATAGGACACAGGCTGGAAGAAAAGTGATGGATTCATGCCTTTCCCAAGGATATTAGCATGTAAGTGAATGTAATGAACTCAATCTGAACCACTATCCATTATTCCACCCTCCCTCCATATATATATATATATATATATATATATATATATATATATATATAATTTCATTAAATAATATAGACTCATTATATCCATTTATTTTTACAATAATCTCTGCTCGTTCTCTAATTATCTTCTTGATGTTCAGTTGAAATTCAACAAGGAAGGTGCCATAGTTCTTGTTAACTGAAGTACTTTCAATCTCCTCCAAGATCATCCTCATGGGTGAATTGCAAAGACAAAATTATTGTAACTGTTGTGATGGTGATTTTTGCAGACACGCATTTCTGTAGACATGTTCTGTTATACTTATTTTAAAATTAATCATTGTAGTTACAATGTTTTTTAAACAAGCATTCCCAATACAGGATGGATAACCAGTGATGGTAAATTGCAAAATGTTAAATTACAACATTGTGTTAAATGTTAATCAAATGCATTTTAAAACATTTCTACAATACTTGTAATAAATTTTGCTCACTGTTTTTTTGGTTGTTTTTGATATAGAGAGTTTCAATAATTTGAAATTTTTTGCCTATATATATATATATATATATATATATATATATATATATATATATATATATATATATAATAACCCATTATGAAATGGATAAAGTCCGACAATTATTTTGAGATATTGTTTTTATGTTTATATGTTCTTTTTATAGATACAAATATTTAAGTAAACGCTCTGTTTTATAATAAACAGTATTAATAACATTTACTGGCTTGAATGTCCGAGAAATTTTCAAAGAAAATATTCGTGCTCCAACAGGAATTGAACCTGTATCCTATACGGAACCGTCATATAGTCTGACGTGATTTACCGATTAAGCCACAGAGGAGCATTTCAGTTAGCAAGGTCGATTTTACTGTTTTTAAACTACAATTCTCCATGATTTTCTCTCATACATTCATATCTGCTTAATGCATATCCAAATGTAAACAAATGACGTCACACATTATGAAATGGACAAAGTCCGACAATCATTTTTATAAAAAGAATGTATAAACATAAAAAAAAAAATATCTCAAAATAATTGAGATACTACTAAATACTACAAAATAATACTCACTGACCGTTAAGTGTTATGAAATTTGTGTTCTCGTGGTGTTGGTTTAAAATTGGGTGTTAATACTTGTTCATTTTATTACTGTTGCCTAAAATATTAGAATTAATTATTTCTAATTTATATTGTTCAAATTCTTAAATTTGAAAGATGAAAAATTTTTTTAAAAATTATTTTAAATAATTTTTAAAAAAATTTGAATTTACATAAACACGCTATGTATCAAGGGGGATAACTTTTTTCTTGCATAAAAAACCATCGTTAGTTGTAATAGAAATAATTGGTGCTTATTAAAATATATTATTAAAGTAATGTCTGATAGAATAAGCTGACGTCTCATGATGTTAAAATATATATGATTGTATATTTGGGCAGCAATCCCTCTTTTATACAAATTTCATTAAAGAACACTGACAATGTACTGTAATTAAGTTTTTTATTTAATTTTTCTTGTGTTTGTATATTAGTCTGTCCTGCTATATATATATATATATATATATATATATATATATATATATATATAATGCGTGTGTGTATGTATTTATATAAATATCTACATGATGTGTCGGTACTTATTTAACTTGTCAAGGTTTACTATGGGGGTAAGAGTTTTTGTAATAGAAGTTGGATTTGTCTCAGTGTTCATTCACATAATCTGTTCTCTGCCGACTGTCATGGCATGCTAGTGATAAGGCATTCTGTCAAGGGCCAGTTGGTTTCTATACACCTTTTCTTCATTCTTCTACCATGTCCTCTTTCATTCATATCACACACCTCATTCATCATTAACATTCTAGCAGTAACTTGAGTGGCTCTTGAGCCTTGTATTGGGTAAATTCTCATCTAAAAAATTGTGGCAATGAGACAGATTGCAGGAGGAAGTGTACACATGTACACAGAATTTAATATACACATACACTATATATTATACTAATGTACACATTGATGAAAAATCTCACTCACTAATCTAAATACTTCTAATGAACCTTTTTCCAAGTAGATGAAATATATACTTGTATATATATTTGATATATTTTGCATACCTCTGTATTTTGATGAATGCAAACATGTAGTTTAAGTAAGAAAGCTTTTCATATATTCCTGTGTCAGTGTCCATTATAGAAGTGAAATTTAATCTATATTTATGTATAGAGTAGAAAAATCTGTTGCAGTAATTTTGTATGTTTTTAGTTTTTTATTGCTATATTGGTTTAACATTTTTGTAAAAAATTAAAAACTTCAGAATGCACACTGAGTATTAACAAACATTTAAAATTGCAATATATATATATATATGTGTGTATGTGTGTGTGTGTGTTTGGTCATTGAAATACTGTTTTTTTGTAAATGGGTAGATCTGACAACTTTTGGGGATGACTTTGTGTTTGTGTGTAAACACATAACCAAAAATGTGTGTGGGCAACCGTACAGATAATCAAAGCAAATACTTTTATTCATGCATATATAATTAGAATATATCCAAGTTTTACCCATGATGTCAGAAATGATGGATTATTTTATTAAGTCTCGTTTCTCAGTGATGGCAAGGTTGATAACTCTCAAACAGCAAAAAGTTCCAGATGTCAAAAAGAACTTTGTATATTATTTAATAATATAGTTTAAACATCATGTAAAAAAAAATGATAGCATATTTTAATTAGGTTACTTATTTTAATTAATTTAATTATTAGATTTTCACATTGTGAGTCTTTAAATACATTTCTTTAATATGTAGTATTTCTGGGGGGATCAGTTTATTACATAAGAACAATTAATCAATTGATCCCTCTGTTCATCTCCATGTGATCTTATATATTAATACTAGTTTATTCATGCCATCAAACATGATGTCATATTTTGTTAAGCCCTTATCAGAAAGCTTTCATATGTAAATTTTTAAATATATTCAATGATTATTGTTGTTATCTGCTCTTTCACAGTCGTCCTTTTCAACTCCCAGCTCCATAAATATCTTGAAACACTCTCCCATTGTCATAGCAAAGATACAGCCACCTGGTGTCAACAGTGAAAGGCAAATAAAATCTAGTTATCTCCCTTGCATTGGTGATATTCAAATTTATAGATGTTATAGACAATGATATACAAACAGCCTTGATATATTGTATATTAAGATATTGAGTATATACTTGTGTATAAGCTGACTTCATGTATAGTTCAAGCTCTGGATTTTCTTTACATGAATTTTACCCCCCTGCCGGAAAAAATTTACCTGTGTATATTGTAACTGGCCACCAAAAATTATTTTTAAGCTCTTCAAAAAAATTACCTGATTATAAAAACTTGCAATGTACTCTAGTATATACGGTAGTCAATAGAGTTTTTTGTATGTGTGTATATCTACCAAAGTACTTTATTTGGTATATTTCAAGTATTCATTGTTTTTACTGATATCCTGGTGAAAGTTAATGTCAATAAAGAAACAACATCTGAAAAAAACTTGCTCTTGTGCCAAACATGACATAACTGCCTAAATTCCCTATATTGATTAGATATGCATACAAAAGGTAAGAATATAAATCAAGTATTGTGACATTTTTGAACAGCATATTTCTAACCAGTGCTTACATTCATACCAATACCATAGGTATTGCTGAGTTATACATGTACACCTACCACACTATACTCATCCATACAGGTAGACATCACAGTGTTCTATACATGTCAAGACAATATATACATATATATAGACATCACATACTTATGTTGAATAAACTTCAGTTATAATAGTATAGATAACCTTTCTTACACAGGTAAAAACTATATAAATAATGTGTGTGCATCAGATGTACAGAAACCTTTTATGTGTCAATACAAAGATGTAAGCATATATTTATATGTATATATGTTGAAGGAGTTAAAGGTATTGAAATATTTTCTGTGTGTAAGAGAGTAAAGAAGAAAGGGGAAGAAAAAAACGAGAGAGATAGATATACAGAGTTGAATGTGAATGAAGCGCCCACGGTTACTCGTGTGTACGTGTTCGGCTAAACATTAAAAACAGAAAAAAAATATATACATATAGCCAGCGCATGCGCGTGTCTGTGTGTATGCGTGTGGCATGCACGCCCGCATTCATCTCTCCTCATCCATACTAGCATCATCGCACTCTCTTTTTCCTCATCACCAACATCATTGTTGGCTGCTGCTGCTGCTGCCACAGCCTCTGAGGGGAGAAGGAGAAGGTGGAGGCAGAGAAAGAGAGCCAATGAAGAGGGAAGGGTTGAGAGGAAGGAAGGAGGAGAGAGCAGGTAGGGATAAGGGCTGTGGGGAGGGTGAGCGTCGGTATTGATCTCTTTACT
This sequence comes from Acanthosepion pharaonis, assembly GCA_903632075.3. NCBI lineage: Eukaryota > Metazoa > Mollusca > Cephalopoda > Sepiida > Sepiidae > Acanthosepion > Acanthosepion pharaonis. The sequence goes on along the minus strand of CAHIKZ030000212.1, from coordinate 460,045 downwards.
TGTCATGATAAGACTGGGAAGTCTGGAAACGAGGGGGAGTGGAAT